>JAJOZX010001224.1:885000-910000 GCA_023014485.1 Bathynomus jamesi | reverse complement strand
TATAATATTATATATATATATATATTATATATGTATATGTATATATGTATTTATTGCTTGCTTGCTTTTCTTTATTTTTTACACCAAATAAGGATTGGAAATTAAATGAGGCCTAAATTGACCCGTCGGCTTACGTATGAATTGGAATCTAAATTCCGACTTCGGATTAAGATTTGAATGAGAAGTTTTCGTTGTATTTAAAAGTCAAATTGATTAAAATGTGATCCTGATCCTTTAATCTTTTAAAGATATTGAATTAAGTGCCATTTTCTCGAAGTACATCGCAACCACATCGCAACTCCGCTTCCCGTTAGATCATTGCCAGGTTCAAGTGACAGTGAGTCTGTTCATTTAATGAATGGATCACCGTCTTTTTACCTTCAGATGATGTAGCGACCCGTGCTTCGGATCCCACGTAAACCTGTAGGTTCCCTCCGTCAAATGACCTTTGCCGTCATACGAAAAAAGATTAACAACCCAAAACACAATACTGTTACCAGTATTATCAAAATATATATATATATATATATATATATATATATATATATATATATATATATAGTATAAAATGTAGTACAGCGATTTTACATATTTCTTCGCACTGGGCTTTGCTGTTCTCGCTGAAATGGAAAATAGGTACTGATAAAATGTCCATGTTCCTGGTTATGCAACTGGAGTCCTGGATTGCTATAATATATAAAACAGGAAAATTTTACATATTTGGCACAGTAAAAGATGTATGAAAATAACCACGAAGTAAAGTAGAACACGAAATAGTGCTCAAGTGCTTTCGTCTGTACTTTTCTGTTATACCTCCGCAATTTTAATAAGCCCCCAATGTCAATCGCCCTTGACGACTGGTTAGGTTTAGTCGTAATATTTTCGTTAGTTTTAACGAAAATATCACGACTAAACCTAACCAATCGTCGAGTGCAATTGACATTTGCGGGGATATAACGAAAAATAGGGATACACCGGATACCGGATCACGGTCCGGCCACTTCAGTATCCGGCCGGATACCGGATATCAAGTATGATCCGGCCGGATATCGGATAATTAATTAACATTTTAATCACATTTTGTTGATAAAAAACTTCATATTTCAAGTTTTTGTGTACTTTATTATTTTATTATGGCTAATGCCAGACGATTTTATTCAGCTGTGGGAAGAGCCATGCGCAGTAAAGGGGTAAATTTAACATTTATAATTTTCTTTCAAACAAAAAACACACTAAAAGTTAGATTTCTCTAAAATTTAACAGAACTAGGTCCAATCAACTTTGCCTTTTTTCTTTCCAGCATTGCATGCATTGAGAATAATGATTTTGTAAAATTAGTAGGACCCATAAAGGTTTATTAAACCACTAGTTAATTGCAAGTTTTAAAATTTTATGCCCCTAAGAATACATGATCCGGCAATTATCCGGTATCCGGCAAAAAGTAAAGAACCAGATATCCGGTATCCGGTTATCCGGCTATATTGTGATCCGGTACATCCTTAACGGAAAAGTACCCTTTCGTCTAATGACATCCTCAGGAACACTGAAATTAATCGCAAGATTGAAACTATATATAGATCACAAAGAAAAAAAATATGACCGGTGTAGGAAATATTTTAGGAGCACACAATTCACGTGGAAAGCACCAGGGTTTTAGTACCTCGCCTTCTTATCTTAGATATTTAGATATCTTAGATGAGAATTGCGAGGTGCTAAAACTCTGGTAGCCTTTAGTACCTCCCCTTCTTATCTTAGATATATAGATATCTTAGATAAGAATTGCGAGGTGCTAAAACTCTGGTAGCCTTTAGTACCTCCCCTTCTTATCTTAGATATTTAGATATTTTAGATAAGAATTGCGAGGTGCTAAAACTCTGGTAGCCTTTAGTACCCCCCTTCTTATCTTAGATATATAGATATCTTAAATAAGAATTGCAAAGTGCTAAAACTCTGGTAGCTTTCCAGTTGAATTGTATGATCTCCTTCTAAAATATTTTCTACAGCGTTCATATTTTTTTTTTCTTTGTGATCTCTATATAGTCTCAATCTTGCGATTAATTTCGGTGTTCTTGAGGATGTCATAGAGGAAAGCACTTGAGCATTATTTCGTGTTTTACTTTCCTTCCTGGTTATTTTCATCATAAATATTATAATGAAAATTATTGCGCCTCGGTGGTGTAGTGGTTAGCGTCGCTGACAACGAATCCAGCGGCCCCGGGATCGAGACCCGGTGACGGCATGCGGCGCGCAGCAAAACCCAGCTGTTCATCCTTCCATACATAAAAAATAATTGGTTGGTAGATAAATAGGTACCCTAGATAGCCTAGTGGTTAAGACGCTGGGCTGCTGGTGGGGCGTGGTTCGGATTCCACGTTAAACTGTAGGTCTAAGGTGAAGTGACAAGCTTGACCTTCGTCAGAATGAACAATTCGGGCGGAAGCCTATATATATATATATATACATTGGCGTAGCCAGAAAAAATTTCGCTGAGGGCTGAACTTCTTTTTTTCAATTGATGTTTTATTTGTCTCAGATACATTGATTCATTAGTCTTAATATGAAGCGATCAACCAGTTCAAAACCGCAACCCCGACTAACCAAATAGCTACTTCAAACCACAAACTCGTGATTTTTTCAGATGTTCTGGAACCCTTAACTTTTTTCCCTGACTTCAACATTTCGAGGGGAACTTTAGCCCCGTCAGCCCTCCCCCTGCCTACGCCCCTGTATATATATATATATATATATATATATGAAAATTATTTCACGAAAGTAACACGTGAAAAATATTTATGATGAATAAAACCACGAAGGAAAGGAAACACAAAAAGGTGCTCAAGCGCTTTCGTCTAATGACATCCTGAGGATGTCATTAGACGAAAGCGCTTGAGCACCTTTTTGTGTTTCCTTTCCTTCGTGGTTTTATTCATCATATATATATGTATATATATATATATATTTTCAGGATCGACCTGCTAGCAACCCCTCTGCAGCATCTCGCCTCATTTAGGAGATATGATAGATGAAAGAGTTGCTTTCTACCAGGGGCGTACCTAAAGTATTTGGCACTCGGGGCGGATCCTTTGGCACCCCCCATAAATAATTTTAAAATTTAAGCACACAGAAAAATATATTATGTTTGCAAGTAGATTTTTAAACAGTACAGTACTGTCATAAGCAAATTGGAAATAAGAAAAATGCAGGACATTAAAAATTCAATGAACAGCTAATACTGCATTTTATTTTATACAAAAAACACAGGAAATCCAGTCTCAACGCTCAGCCTATTCTTCAAAGGTAAATAGAGAGGATTCACAGTCTCTGCTTTCGAGTCTTAATTTCTGCAAATTGATCAATGACCTCATCATAATTCACCTTCTTTGCATATTCATGTTCAGTTGAAAGTAAAGCCAGATTTGTCAATCTTGTCTGACTCATGGTCGAGTGAAAGAATTTTTTTATCAATTTCAATTTGGAAAAACTTCTTTCACATGAAGCAATAGACACACAGACAGTCAAAAAGAATCTCAAACACAGTGACAAGCTTGGCAAAGATTCACAAAAATCCAATTTCACAATAAACTCCAGAAACTGCAATGCTGTCCATTTCTTTGCCTCTTCAACGCTGATTTTGGCAGCTTCCAAATGCCTCCGAAGTCGTCCAATTTCCAATCTCCAAGGTTCCAAAAAATGTCACGCATGAAAAAACGCTTCCAAATGAGTGCACTCCGCCATAGTTGCAGCGTTGTCATATCCTTGACCACGGCACAGGTTTATATCCAGTCCATCTCTCTCTCCAGATGTCTCAGGATATCCCCTGTGAGCTCAGCAGCAGTCTTTCCGGCAATAGGGAAGAAGCCCAAGAATGATTCCTTTACTTCAACTTTGTCACATTCAATATGGACGTATCTGATCACTTCACACATCTGATCAGTGTGGGACACATCAGGAGTGCTGTCAAAAAGAATCCCAAAATACTTTGCCTTCTTGATATCAGCCACTATTTTCTCTTTGACGTAATTTCCCAAAAGGCAAATGAACTCATTCTGAATCTTTGGAGATAAATACGAAGCCACTCTCCTTCCAGATGGAATAGAATGCTTAATCCTTACAAAATGTTCTTTCAAAACTGGATCATAATTTGACAGCAACTCTACCAATTCCATGAAGTTTCCTTTGCTGATGACATGTCCTCTTTGTGACCACGAAAAGGAAGATTCTGGTGAGCCAGAAACAAGGTTACGTCCAAGAAGCGATGGAAAATATCCCTCCATTTCTTTCCTTGTCCATTGTTGCTTGATGAACTTGATCAATGGTTTTTTGAAGCTTCAACCCTGCTCCCAAGGTCTTCCATTTCTCCAGGCATGAGAGATGCTGCTCAGAAGCCTCATGGTCAGACACCTTTGGGTTTAGCTTCCACCATGCTTGAAACCCAGTGACAAAGCTGGATGTTCCAATTCCTTTGTCATCAAGAGCAAACAGTCTGCAGCAAAAACAAAACAAACTTTCTTTGATGGAGAGTAAACCATCCATGTTCTCAAAACTTTCTCGCCATTTGGCAGAGCCTTATAGAACCATGCAGTGGTCAGCTGTCGACTCTTCCCTTTGGATTTCTCTCCTTGTCTTTGAACTGCACTGAAAGGTCCATCCCTATTTTGGAAGGGTTCACTTCCCCTCTTAATAAGATCAACTCTCAAGTCATTTGGAACCGGGATTGGCCAAGCAGCGACATCAGAATAAATTGAAAATCTATCCGTCTCCTCTTCTTCATCAGAGTTTTCCTCCTGTTGGTGTGGATTTCTGCTGGCGTCTCCTTCCTCTTCATCAGTTTCACTGCTTTTAGAAGATGAATTGCCATCCTCCAATCCTTGCTCTCTCTCATTTGAATCCTCTTGTGAAAATGCTTTTTGTATTTGCCCTTCAGATTCACTAGGCTGAATATCTTCAGGACTTTCTCCTATTGCACTTGATGTTGAAGGCGTCGCATACTTCAAATTTGATCCGGACATTGCCTGAGCCACCTCTTCTCTTGCCTTCTTCATTTTTCTTTGTTGGAATCCACTGGGTCGATTTCGCTTCATAGTGGATGTTTTCTGCAAAATTTTAAAATCAAAAGGTATAAAGCATGAACATGCATAACAAGCATGAACTATTATGACTTGAAATACATTAACTGAACAAATTGTCTGTTATTATTATTATTAGTATTATTAGTATTATTATTATTATTATTATATCAGGTCATCCCATAAGTAATGTCTTTTTTTAGATCGGAATTTGAAAGACAAAAAAAACTCGACTGAAACTTTTTAATCTAGTATATATTTTCCATCGGAATCAATGACACTCTGCCAACGTCCTACAAACTTTTCAATGCCATGTTTATAAAATTCAGGCGGTTTTGAGGCAAAAAACGAACAAAGACTGGTGTGCAGGTCATCTAAAGAAGTATACCGTTTCTCGTCAAGATAGTTTTGCAGACTCTTGAAGAGATGATAATCTGAAGGCGCAAGGTCTGGAGAATATGGAGGATGTGGAAGTTTTTCCCACCCAAGCTCCTCAATTTTTGCAGAAGTGATCCGAGCGGTATGAGGACGTGCGTTGTCGTGGTGGAACACGATTCCTTTCCGATTAACCAAAGAAGGTCTCTTTTCTTTTAGTGCAGTGTTCAATCGATCCAGTTGTTGATAGTAGACTTGAGCGGTGATTGTTTGGTTGTGTGGTAAGGTTTCAAAGTGTATTACACCACCTTTATCCCACCAAACACTAAGCAACACCTTCCGAGGGTGAAGATTTGGTTTTAGCTGTGGTGTCGCTGGTTCTCCGGCACAAACCCACTGTTGACGGCGCTTAACATTCTGGTATAGTATCCACTTTTCATCACCAGTCACTAACTGGTGCAAAAACGGATCTTGAAGTTCACGGGAATGAAGAGCTGTGCTAATGTTTACCCGTACCCTCAGATTGTCGACCGACAATTCATGTGGCACCCATTTTCCTAACTTAGGCACTTTCCCGAGTTGTTGCAAATGTCGATGGATGGTGGACGGGAATGAATTGAGTTTCTGGGCCAATTCTTCGACAGTTGTTGAACAGTCTTCTTCAAGTGCGGCTAACAGCGGGTCATCATCAAACTCAGCAGGGCGTCCAGAGCGTGCTGCATCTGTCAAACAGCAGTCACCATTCCTAAACTTTTGAAACCATCTTTGACATTTCCTCACATGCAGAATATCGTTGCCATAAACGTCCTGAATGTTTCGCGTTGCTTCAGTAGCACTATTCCCTTTTTTGAACTCGTAAAGCATTATATGCCTGATATGCTCTTCTGATACCGCCATGTTTATGAGGGGTTCACATACACTGCGTTCGCACTTATTAAGAAGATTACATTTTCTCCAATGTTTTCAAAAGTTTTTCTCCGATTTCAATGAAATTTGTAGCAAATAATCGCTATATGTAGCAGCATTGATGGTATTCATTTCGATAAAATATTTTGATAATTAAAATAATTATCTCATTTTATTGAAAAATATGTAAAATATTGTGTTCCGAATTATTCAGCAAGTATTCTATTTACGGATCTAAATAGTGAAAATGGGTAAGAAGAAGGATTTAACATTAACTGAGAAAAGAAAAATAGTCAAGTTACTCGCTGAAAATATAAAATCTATTGAAATTGCGAAGCAGTTTGGCAGAGCTTATCGAACTGTAAACAAGTTTGTAGCGGAGGGTACCAAACTGAGGCAGCGAAGTGATAAAGGAGCTATAAGAAAAGTGACAAGGCGGCAGATATCTGTAATCAAGCGCAAATTGCAAAGCATCCATTGTCCTCAAGTAAAGAGGTTTTTGAGCAAGCTGGCATATATAATGTACCAAGAACATCTCGATGTGGAATCCTCCAAACAATTGGCAAGACGTGTAAACCTACGATTCAGTCACCATTAACACCCAGGTACAAGAAGCAGCGTGTTGAATGGGCGCGTCAGTACGTGAAAACAGATTTTAATACTGTATTGTTCACCAATGAATGAAAAGCAACCCTTGAGGGACTTGATGTTTGGTCAAGAAGATGGATTGCTGAGAGCCAATTTCTACCATCGAGATTAAGATGCCAATAAGGTGGAGGTAGTGTCATGTTTTGGACAGAATTGATAGGCAATGAAGTAGCTGTCCCATACAGAGTGCCTGGTGGTGTAAAAATGAATGCCCAGTCTTACACAAACTTTCTAAAAGAAAACCTCATTCCATGGTAGAGATTGACCCTTAGCAATCCATCTTCTTGACCAACCATCAGATCCCTCAAGGGTTGCTCTTCATTCATCGGTTAACAATACAGTATTAAAATCTGTTTTCACGTACTGACGCGCCCATTCAACACGCTGCTTCTTGTACCTGGGTGTTAATGGTGACTGAATCGAGATGTTCTTGGTATATTATGTATGCTAGCCTGCTCAAAAACCTCTTTGCTTGAGGACAATGGATGCTTTGCAGTTTGCGCTTGATTACAGATATCTGCCGCCTTGTCACTTTTCTTATAGCTCCTTTATCACTTCGCTGCCTCAGTTTAGTACCCTCTGCTACAAACATTTTTACAGTTCGATAAGCTCTGCCAAACTGCTTCGCAATTTCAATAGATTTTATATTTTCAGCGAGTAACTTGACTATTTTTCTTTTCTCAGTTAGTATTAAATCCTTCTTCTTACCCATTTTCACCATTTAGATCCGTAAATAGAATACTTGCTTACTAATTCGGAACACAATATTTTACATATTTTTCAATAAAATGAGATAATTATTTTAATTATCAAAATATTTCATCGAAATGAATACCATCAATGCTGCTATATATAGTGATTATTTGCTACAAATTTCATTGAAATCGGGGAAAAACTTTTGAAAACATTGGAGAAATTGTAATCTGCTTAATAAGTGCGAACGCAGTGTAAAGCAAAACACACTTCTTCACTGGTCATGGTCTGTAAAGTATGTAGCGAAACACGATATATATCTCCTCTTAGATATAACCTTCGGAAAATTTCTGCTTAAACCGAGTAGGACTAGTTTAAACTTAATCTATCATAAAAAACGACATTACTTGTGGGATGACCTGATAACATCACGACGATGCATTTACCGGGTATTATAACATCACGACGATGCATTTACTGTGTATTATAACATCACGACGACGCATTTACCGGGTATTATAACATCACGACGATGCATTTATAAACACTTAAACATCACTATGATACCACATTGTCAAAAATTACTGGACACTGGTATAAGTACCATCATAATTATTTAATGCAGCCAGCTGGCTATGCTCAACAAACTGATGACTAAAACGTCAACAAACGTTCGCCTTTCGATGTAATTTTTATCAAATATTTAATTTTTCGTTTGTAAATTTTGTATTGCCAATAAAAATAAAAATAAAAATTAACATTAATTAACATAAATTAACATTAAGCTGTTGTAATAGTTTGAACATTTTAAATTTTTTTTTCTTACTTTGGAGAATTTTTCATTTAATTTGAAAACTTGTACTGGTATTTCAACTCTCCCGATGGCAACCCCCTCCTGGCTGTGACCCGGGGCGGACCGCCCCCCTCGCAACTCCCTTAGTACGCCACTGCTTTCTACTCTCATCCTACTAGCCAGTTACGTATGGCCGGTCAGTGATTTTGTACAAGAACCTGTTTAATTGGTTCTTGAAATTATTAAGGTTGGTGTGGTGGAAGTTCCTCAGTTCTTTCGTCAGTACGTTGAAGAATTTTGGGTCTCCTATTCTGAGGGAATATGATACTGCCGGTAGAAGTATATGTCACAGTGCTACCCGCCTGGGGGTAGTGGGGGTGGGGGTAATGGCGTTTTTTACTTTTGTGTGGGGGGTAATGGGGGGAGGGGTGGGGGTAATGGCGTATATAGCAGTATATGTCACAGTGCTACCCGCCCCGAGGGCCAAGTTGTACAACGGTCGCGAGCGATAGCGAGCTACCGCTTGTAATATCTAATTACATTATTGCTCGAGTTCTATCATCGTTTGCAATGTTATCATGGAACTTCTCACCATTATAACTTCATTACTTTTCTTCCATATTATGTGGTTAAAATCTCCACAAATTCAAGTATTCGTTGCTGGGGTTTCAAGTGATTTTGAAGTGTTTTCTGTTTCATTTGTAGCGAATTGAAATTAACTTTTTGTGGTGTTTGGTGGTCTGTAGGCCTACACGTATGAACGTGTAGGACTACAGACAACCAAACACCACAAAAAGTGAATGATTAGGTTTTCTTTTTTAACTTCTAAAATAAGAATCGTGGCTGTACTGTTTGATTTGTTTTTCATGTAAATACAATAGCCTCCTCTTTTGTGTAGGAAATATATCCACTCTGTATATATTGTAGTCCCTTAATGCTATTTTAGTATCTTCGATGAAATTTTCACAGCCTTTTTTACATTTATGCACGTATCTTTCCGTTAAACATATGATATTTGTGTTGGTTTTCAGAGCTAAATTTTGCAGGTATTGTAATTTGCAATCTGGTTGGTCACAGTGCGCAGCTCTTTTATAGTCGTATATAGTAAATTTACCGAGTTAATAGTTTTGGTGTTCGGTTGTCTAGGATGATGGTCGTTACTTGGTTGGTTTTGTCGGTTTCTGGTCGGTGTTAGTGGGTAGGCCGTTGCATTTGAGAATACTGGGGATGTGCCTTTAGTACAATCGTAGTTGTTGAATTGACTGTTGGTGGTGTTGGACAGGTGGGTGGTGTATGTATTGCTGGGGTACATATATCCGCGAAGTCCGATCTTTTCTCTTTAACAATGACAATTGTTCTTTTATCGCTCTTAGTTCTTCTAAAAAAACGACCTTCATTGATCATGTTGTCACTTCATTTACTTTGGAATAGAGACGTTTTTCTCTTTTCTTTCTGTACCCTTAATGTGAAAATATGGGCATGCATATTTGGTCATTTTTCCTCCCTCTTGAATGTCTGGCGTAGAAGGATGAAAATAGTAGCAGTTTGCTCCATATCGGCAAGTTCCATTCCTCATTATGCAGAAACATTTTTTGAGGGTGGACCTGGACTTGATTTTGGCTCTCTTCTTCTCCTATTGGGGGGGGGGGGCGGCGCTTTTGCAGGCATTTACCCTTGCCCCCTCTCTCCTGCTAAAAAAAAAAAGAGAATTTGGGGCCACATTTACACGAACTTGTGCAGAATTTGCATATATGATCCGATTTTTGGATTCTTTTATAGTTTCTGACTTAGTCTAGTTTATGGAATTTGTATGATTCAATCTCTTTTGTTCGAGCACCGTGTCTTCCTTATTCACTGGTCTTTTAGTCTTTGGTGTACTTTCGTTTTCATTCATGATGTAGGTATCTTGCGTCGTAGGTATTTCTTCGTCTAAGTATTCCTCTGCACTTGCTCGTACGCGTTGTTCTCGGTGCTTTTTACCTCATTTATGTTAATTTTGGCGTGTTCTGTCTCATCGTGGTGTTTTGCTGGTGAATTAGTTGATTTTCCTTCCACAACCAAATTTTGACTCATTTCTGTTTCTTTTCCAGCATTATCCAGTCCAGTTTGTACGACTTTTTACTTGAACTTCGTGCACTTGATACAAATGTAGCCGTACGGACCAGTGATTTTGTTTGTAATGTTCATTATCTTTTTCCTTTTTTCCCAGATTGATGCATTGGTAATGCTTAAATGCGTTGTATAAACGCATTTTAGGCCAGTGTTTTGTTAGTTTGTTTCGCAGTTGCGGGTGTACGCAACAGCACAATTCCTAAGGAATGATTTGCGTTCGTTCAGCTTCAGTTTAGCATTTTTCACATTCATTCTGCTCATTCTTATTTTTAGCCACTTTTTCTTTCCTTCGTTTTAATATTTTAGACAGATCCTGACAATTAGTCACTTTTTTTCAGAAAGTTGAGTCGTATCGAGTTTTATGACCTTTATTTCCTACCCCTTGTTCGCGTGTTGAACTGCTCTGAGAGCCTTTATTTTGCTGATTTTTCTTCTAATTCCGATATATTTTCATATTTATTTATTTGGTTAGTCTTTGTTACACTTTACTTTCACTCAATAAATTATCGCCGAAAATGCACTGACACTTTATAACTACTATGTTCGGACAAAATTAAGCAGTTTTCTTTTCGTCCAACTGACCCGAAGTCGAGTCAACTCGCCGCGTTCTTTCGACAAAACAAACCTAGTAGACTTGACTTAAGTTTTGCCAAACCAGCTCCGGAGATGGCTATAGAAAACTCGTTACTTTTGTAAACAATTAAATTGTCTGTAGAAATGAAGGTATTTATGGCATTATTATTTGTATAATTTATATTTGTATAATTTATATCGGGTGGTCCCCAAAAAACGCCTCGAGATTTGAACATCAATAACTTCAAAAATATGCAGTTCACACTTCCAAAATTTATGTAACTTTTACCTCAATCTATTGATAAGCCATCATAAAAATGTCAGACCTCTACATAAAATACTTTTTCCACAGCTGAGGGAATAATGAGGTATGGTGAAAAAACGAATATCATAAATTGAAAAAAATTTTATTATATCACATCTTATCAACAAATATGATCAATATGTCCGCCATCCTGCTTACAAACTAATCTTAACCTTTTCTTCCACGACATGATATATTTTCTGATTTTTGCTAATGTTATTTTGTCCCAACATTAGAGTATTTTTTTCTTTAATTGCATTTCTGTAAACTTTTCTGTTTGGCCTTCATAAATCTTCTCTGCTAGAGTGTTCCATATATACAATAACCCATGGGATTGCAATCGGGTGATTGCGGGGCCAGTCGTTTTTTCCAATGAAGTTGACTACAATCTGTTGTAGATAATCCTGTGTGAACTTGCTAGTATGAGCTGTAGCACCTTCTTGTTGCAGTATGAAATCGTTTCCATAATACAGACGCTGACAATCAGGCAAAAGATTCTCTTCTAAGAGATTTACATAGGTTTCTGAATTAATTTTTTTATTTTCTGAAGTGAAATGAATTTTCGTCTTTCCATTCCACGATACACCTGATTTTTTTGGAAAACCGATTTGTGGTAAAGTCTCGATGGAGGAATGTCTTTCTTACGCCGACCATAAACAATATCGTTCCGGGAGTTTCGAACAATCTCGATGGTGAAATCTTTTTCACCTGAAAAAACTATTTTTTTAACATTATTGGACGAAAATCTATCAAGCAATTTTCTACGACGAATTTTTCTTTTAGTTCTTACATTGCTGTCACGTCTTGAAACACGGATCCTTTTAAATGCTTTAAGTCCTACCATTCTCTGCATTCTTTGTATGAAACTTCGACTGATACCTAAATTTCTTGCAATTTTCCTCTGAGAGCAGTGTGACTCGAGTCGATCCTCTTGAGATAGGCTCATCATTTCGATTATTGCTATATTGTCTTGAGTGTAAACTGTTTTACGCCGACCACTTCCACGCTTCCGTGCCGTCGAACTGTTTGCTTTAAGTGTTTTAATTATTGTATTCAGAGACGTAACATTACAAGTTATTCCTGGAAATTCCCTCAAAATTCTTGCCCAAGTCCATCTTTTTTCCAAGAAACACTTTTCAATCACCGCTTTTTCACCGTTAGTTAGGAACCATAATTTGAAGGGTAAGTTTAAAAAACAGTATTTAAGATGGGCGTAGCCTATACCATCTAACACTTTTCCGAGACTAACAGATTATCCATAGGCTAAGGAAAGTAGGAAACTATTACAAGTCTTAGAATAGTTGCCAGGTACAGCTATACAATACACATTTAGGATTCAGGATATTCGTTTTTTTCACCATACCTCATTGTTCCCTCAGCTGTGGAAAAAGTATTTTATGTAGAGGTCTGAAATTTTTGTGATGGCTTATCAATAGATTGAGGTAAAAGTTAAGTAAATTTTGGAAGTGTGAACTGCATATTTTTGAAGTTATTGATGTTCAAATCTCAAGGCTTTTTTTTTGGGCCACTCGATATATTATTTGTATTAAGAAAATACATTTGATTGATGTTAAAAGTCAATGCTAGATTAAATTTACGCGTTTATAAGCCTTGCTTCATTGTAATTTTGGGCCGATATTGGCTTAGACTAGTTCAGTTGCGGCGAGCTCAGATCTAGGGTACAGTGCAGGCCTTACTCAATTTTATTCCGAGTTGAATCCATGGTCGAAGCCTGAAGTTAGGATTCTGCTGCCCTTTATTGAGTGTCCAGACGAATGGCCAAGCTTTTAACCCATAAATTACAAGTAGGCCTATCCAAGAGTGGTCCAAACTGAGTTTTGTTTACATATGACGTCACAAACTCAAGTTGGCGTATACTTTTCGTTCACGAATCTGACTTGAAGTCGGCGAAAGAATGTGATTTCAAGTCAAGTTTTGGACAATAAGAAAACGCCTTCAACAGCTGAGTAATGATTCACTCGCAATTTGGTATTATTGCAGAGAGAAAACAAAAGCGTCCATTTACCACAATGTATCACACACAAACACATTATTATTATTATTACATAATACGTATAAGTACTGTGTGTGTGTGTGTGTGTGTGTGTGTGTGTGTGTGTGTGTGTGTGTTAACACGAAACAAGTGTGTAATTGAATGTATAATATAAATAATCCAATTTTAATGTCTTCACCCGCAAATTTAGTTTAGCTTTATAGATTTTTATCTGAGTTTGAATCTTTTGTGGAGGTGTTACAATTTGTATTATTATTATATACTGTATATAAACGTGTTTGTGTGTTATACTCGCCAAGTGCATTATACGTAGACCTTTTTATACGCATTTACGCGCTCCGTATTGCAATCCATATTGATATCTTTTTAATTTTAAAGGTTCATAATTGGATCACAATTTCTCCTCGTTAAGAAATTGACGGGAATTACTCGTAGAAAGGTCTTTTGTGGTTCAACTTGAATGCAACGTTTTTAAAGTTTGTACGTAAAGCCGTGATACTTGGGCTTACAGTAACATTTAAGATATCTCGTTTAATTTTTTCTATTTATTATACTTGAGGTGATAAAGTTTAAAATTTTTTTTTTTAGTGTTGGCTAGGCACGATGCGCAATCATATATAAATAACCGATGAATCGGGCGCCATTATTTTAATATTTTTATTGCATTAAATAATCAATAATTACTACTATAATTGTTTACAGTAAATCGGCGTAGGTCGAGTCCTCATATTTGGGTAGTGAAAGACTAAAAGTATTAATGATTGTAAATTCTTTCGTGATTTTGGTGTTGTACGAAATACCAGATATACTTCCATAACGTATCCATCATTGCTTCCCAATGTGATACATTTGATATATATATGTCGCCGCGCCAACAGGACCAGGTACCCCGGGAACTGTAGTGGTTAATTTGTTTCTTACGCGCAACAGTTATTTTTAATCAACGCGTCCCAATGTCCCATCCCCATGGTGGAAGTGGTTTTTCTCTTTCACTAATACCCCGTTCAGTCTGTCTCACTGAATCGGCATAATTTCTTAGGTTACAC
The DNA here is from genome assembly GCA_023014485.1 of Bathynomus jamesi. NCBI lineage: Eukaryota > Metazoa > Arthropoda > Malacostraca > Isopoda > Cirolanidae > Bathynomus > Bathynomus jamesi. The sequence goes on along the minus strand of JAJOZX010001224.1, from coordinate 895,470 downwards.
TCACTTAATCACTGTACAGTCGAGGTATCACTTACCCTGCTTCATTTGGAATGCAATTTCGATCAGTAATTGCCCCTTAAAGTATGAATTCTTGCGGAGCTTCATTTTCTAAGAACATCGATGACTTTTATACTCCGTCTTCAACTGATCAGCCAAAAGGTAATTTAAACGAGTTTGGTTCCAATTTATACCGTTTATTTACTGCAGTGAAAATGTTTCTCAGTTTCAGGTTTGATTCACACACACACACACACACACACACACACACACACACACCAAGAAAATACGACGGCCACAGTTTTAAAACGGGACAAAGCAATATTTGAAAATTTTTAAATAAAAAATGAAGCAGTAAAACGTCACAAAATTCCTCTCATTAATTCAAAGCAAAAAATAATTGGCGCGCCAAAATTTCGAAGTTACAGAATAAAACAACTTATTCAAGCGAGTATATCAAAATTGTACGCACCAAATTAGATCATGTATACACTATATACAGAGAAGAGCGTGTCAGGCCCAAGGTATTATGCAAGATTCCCCGCCTAATCAATCTGTGCCAGAGTTTTATATCAAAATTGTCCTGGGTGGAGTCGATCAAAGCTGACTGCCTTAAAGGTAGGGTTTCCCTCAAATTAACCACCCATCAACTAGCCGCATAGCTACATTAATAGTAATTGGTTTTCCTTGAAGAGGGTTGGTTCTTTCTCAACCAATTAAAAAAAACATCGGTACGAGTGGCTGTTTGGCACCTATAGAACAGATTTCCTACGGGCTTTAAGTTGTTTTGTGTAGTGTGGCGACGTCTAATGAATGGACAGTTTATCCGGAAGGCGCCGGTAAAGATTTCGAAAGAGATTATTATAGTTTTACGCAAAATCTTAAATGAAATAAGTTATTCTATGATTTGACGGGACATTTTTAAGAAAAATTAATGAAAGATTAAAAAATGACTTATAAAACAATAAATCAGCTGTAGCGCGATCGAGTTTCGAGGGCCGGGTCAGTAAGGTTACCATTTAGGTGAGGGAAGGCACTTACGCGTTAAGTAAGAAGTTCACGCGTTATGTGGTGGCCACGTAACTAGCCACGCGAGCTGCGTGAAAAAAGGAATTCTAAAAAGGCATTCGCAATTGACGTAATTTTCATTAACGTTTTATAAATTTAATATTCTTAATCATTTAGATCAGCGGTTTTCAAACTGTGGTACGCGGACTACTATTAAGTGGTACGACAAACTGTTAGCATTTAATATTAGTGATTTTGTCGCTAAGAAGAAAAGATTTTAGCTTTGTAATATTTGAGTTTTTGTCTTCTGTGACGATTATTTTCTTAAAAAAAATATATTTTTCGTATTTTTAATTTGCATTTGGTATTTCTTTTATTTTTTTATTTAATGGCCATTGTTTGTTTTTTAAATTTAATATTTTGTCAATTGTAGTTCGGTTTTCCTTCATTGCCATATAAAAATAAATTAAATTTAATTAAAAGAAATCAATAAATCGATAATAAATAAAATAGATAAACGATACAATTATTTTTTACATTACTGGACGATATTGAATAGTGAAAATGACTCGCTGCTACGATGATGTGCTACAATAATTATACTCTAACTCCAGAGGTGGTACGCGAGGAAAAAAGTTTGAGAACCACCGAGTTAGATTATGTAGCGACCCGTGGCATGACTCCAGATTCCTGGGATCTTGGGAGCATTGCTCCAGTAAATTTGACCATGAGAAAAAGTAAATTTGGGTTTGGGTTTTGTTCATCCGCTAGACGTTATGCAATTTTTTTGCGTATACGTTCTTGTACAAACCAATTTTTTTAAATTACAAATTTAGTTATTTTAAGTTTAGTTGGTAATTCCATATTTAACAATTATTTTTATTTTTTGTTAAGCTTCAATGTTTTGATAATTAAAATTTTATTAAAACGTATATTTTTTTAATATAAAATTATCAGGATTGGACTATGTTCCATTGATCTCGGCCAGGTTTGATAAATTGGCCAGATAATTACTTGTGCGGTTTTAAGTAATCCACCATGACTCTAGAATTGAAAAGTTTAGTTAAGTTTAAACTTACTTTTACTTACTTTAACTTACCTACTTTTACTTACTTTTACTAAGTTTAAAGCACTTACTTTTACTTACTTTCATTGTACTATATTACTTACTTTTACTCACTTTTACCATACTATATTTACTAACTTTTACTTATTTTGTATTTTTTCAGGTAGTCAATAATCAATAATGGATCCTAATATTGATGAAGTTGGAGAGAAAAGTGAGGGTGTTAAAAGGGGTTACTTTTGTGGTCAATGCAAGAACAAATATTCAAAGAAGCAAAACTGGGAGGAACATTTTAATTCCAAAAAAAATATTTGTTACAATACAAGAGGTCCCAGAGTTTGGGCCCACAGCTTAGATATTGCAGTAAAGAAATACCAGGATGAAGTGCAGCAAAGAGATACGGCAAAGCAGTCATTTAGTTTGTTCACAAAATGTGCTAGTGCTAGACCTCAGAAAAATGAACCAACTTCATCAACTGCTAATCTAGAAAATGAAACTTTTTCACTAGATGTTTCACAGACTGAAGAAAGTGCTTCTCCTCCACCTAAGAAACAAAAGGTAAGTGAGGAATCTGCGCATCAGACTAACAAAACTGCTTTAGAGGAATTTGAAAATTCCCAAATCCAGAAGACATTGAATGCAATTTTGCGCCTAACAAAAGAAACTCACCAAGCTGTTGTGGTTAATAAAGAGAAGAGTCAAAATATGCCTTCAAGTTCAAGTGTTGCATCCAAATCTAATAAAGCAAAAAGCAACAAATTTGACATTCCATAGCCCATTTAAGCAAGTGTAAATCAATACAAGAAATCCTGAACAATGATTTGATCAAATCTACATTCAAATTGGTGGAAAAGAAGGATCTAGGGCATGTTGATGATTCATTTTCAGTACCAAGTGATATAATGGAAAACATTGCAAATAGTGACACTAATATGCCTGATGTAGATATAGCTGTTGAGGATGAAGATGATGATAATCAAGAAGATATTGATGATGCTTCTGATGATAAAATGTTTACATTATATTGCATAGCTTGCACAGACCCCAAAGCATGTGCTTCAGACAAACATTCTAACATAAAAGGTTACTTCAATGTTAAAGATTTAACCTATGTATGCAAACAAGGAGAAAATCAAGAGAGAATGTTTAGAAATCTGAAAACCCACCTGAAGAGACATTTAATTTAAACTTCAGCATCACCAAAGAGCTGCTGTTTTATGAAGTGATGAAAACATCTTCTCGGAACACTACTAAACGCATAGAAGACTTATGTGGCAACATCTTATACTACATAATGAAAACAAACACTGCATGGGCTCTATATCCAGTACTTCTAGCTGTTATTACATAGGTCAGGTTGTGAGGTTGGAAATTTGAATCATAGCACACATGCGTGCGAGACAATTTGTGAGCTATTAGATAATCAACTTAAAGAACAAACTGTAAAGTGGTTCTTAGAACAAACTTCAGTAACAATAACAGCTGACATTGGAACAATTTTGGGATTAAGCATGCTAGTTGTATTAGTTATGAGTGAAGAAGATAAGACTGTAAACTTGCTGGTCTAAATTAGTACACCAGCAAATCAGGAGTTTATTTGGCCATGAAATTTTTGATGTGTTGAAGTCTCCTATCACTTGAAACTATCTGAAGAAGCAATTAAATCCAAGGTATCTGGAATGGTTGGAGATGGGGCTTTTTTGTAAGGACAACGAGCCATTTAAAAACGAAATGAAAAAGTTGTTTGGAGAAATTTCAAATTTCGATGGGACTTAATGCATCTTGTGAACAGAGCCCACGTTGATGCATTGAAGAAAATTTGTAAACTAAGTGAGCTTTTAGACTTTATTCAGAATCACTCTTCAAATCTGAGATCAGCCTTGACTATACCAATATGTTCTTGACAATATCATTGGTTTTAAAGACCAAAACTCAAATCTGATACTCGCATGGTTAATTACGAATTTGATCAATTTGACAGATTTGTGGAAAATTGTGTGTTTTTGATCATCCACAAGAGAAGAAATTAGTGCCAAGTTCTATGTATTGATTTCCTATGTAACAAAGATTATGTTGCAAGTAGCTCAAAAAACCACAGTTAGTGCAGAATTTGTAGAAAATATATTTATAAAGAAGGAGGGAAAACTGTTATGTTAAGAGTGATGGAAACAATTTCCAAATTAGCTAATGGAGGAAATGCAAATGATGTAGTTTCTGAATTTAAGCACGATACCACAGGGCAGCAAAAGGAACTAACAGCTGAGGATTACATCCTAAATGAAGTTTACAAATACATCAAGAAACGTTCTGATTACTACCAGGTTGCTGAAGTTGCTAGACCATCCAGAACCAGATCTGAAAGTAGTTTTACAAAAGACTCAGTGATAAATTGGCTGACAGAATATATAGAACAGCTGTGGAAAGGAATCACAGAGAGATTAAAGCATTTTGATAAAGATGGATCAACTGCCTGGAGTGAAGCACCAGCTGAAGGGACATTCTCCATTCTTGGTTACATTGTTGAACACAAGGATCCATTAAGCGATCTCATTTGACTAAGCTGTGCAGAATTGTGAAGGAGGGTCCAGCTCCAGGCACTAGATCTGCTGTAATGATCACACAGAAAGCCATTGATCAGTGGCCAAGCATACATGGCGGTAAATTCACAACAAATGCCAACATGCAAGGTCTAACATCGTCCACTGTTGCTGCTGCAATGAATAAATAAACTTAAGGTGAGTTATAAACTGTACATTATTGTATTATTATGTTTAGCTAAAACAATTTGTAATTGGTATGTCGTCAATTCAAGAGTTTTCTATCATTAACCTATCTAGTGGTGTAAGGGGAAAAAAAGTAAATTCAGAGCTGTGCTCCAGTAAATTTTTTCAAATCTGGAGTCATGACCCGTGGTTCGGATCCCACGCACGGCTGTAGGTTCCCTTCGTCATAGTAGTTTAGATGTTGCGAAGAAGGTTAAACATCAACTATATTATATATAATATATATGATACACACACACCGTGCATGGAACAAAGAATTCTTCTGGAAAATTAAATCCACTATAGTCCGAATAAGTAATGGTAAATGACAAACACTGTAGTTTTTTCTTTTTCATGATGTTAGCCCGACGTGGACAACGGGTCACTCGCGAAGAGGCCCCCAAAATATAGCTTCCCTCACCAGCTATCTGCAAAGCGGATAGGATCCAGCTTTGGGACAGGATCTACAATAGTTACCCACTTCTTCTTTGATGTATTCAATCCGACGCGAATGCAACGAGTCTTTTGCTTATATTGAGGGTCTGAATATAGTCGGCTAGATGTAGCTGTAACTCCTAGATCTTGTCCCAAAGCTGGATCCTATCTGCTTTGCTGATAGCTAGTGAGGGAAACTATATTTTGGGGGCCTCTTTGTGAATGACCCGTTGCCCACGTCTGGCTAATATCATGAAAAAGAAAAACTATAGTGTTTGTCATTTACCATTACTTATTCGGACTATAGTAGATTTAATTTTCCCAGAAAGTTCCTTGTTCCATGCACGGTTTGTGTGTATCATGAAAAAACCTCATGGGACCATTCTGAGTTCAATCCCTATATATAATATATATATATAACACACACACACTCGTTCGACTATGAACCCTAAAGATTATTGTTTAGAATTTATTGGTATGCCATTAGCCCTTATAGGTACCGAATTCAGCAGTTTCTGTTCCGAATATTTACAAATTAATTGTTGTTCTGTCGAATAAGCCCCATTTGGCAGAAGGTTAAAAAAAAACATTTGTAAAGGTCGTGAAAAAAGATTTTTGAAACATAAAAATAATTTTATTGGTATGAGGGGAAACTAATAGAGCCAATTGCAACATGAGGGGGGGGGGGATGATCTGTAGACGTTTAAAAGACAAATACCGCTAGTTTGCGGGTCTATAGTCAAAGCTATGAATATATCTTTATGCGAAAGAATTGACCTAAACGTATCTTCTGCGCAAAGTAAATGTGTATTTCAAGTAACGAGGAAAGATCTGCGTTTGTATGGACGGATCACGTGACAATTAACGAGCTCCCGCGGATGTACGAGTAGATCGTGGAAAATTCTATATGAGTCAGAGTAATTGTTAGACGTAATGGAAGCTAATTTTTTGTTAAATCATTCTACAAGTTCTTTTTTCTTCTTTTATCATTTCAGGCCTCTGCGTAATTGATAATGGTTTTCCATAAAAATTCATTTTTGAACGTTGGCACTACATTAGTATGGAGTGCCACAAGTTCAGTTAAGGGCCTCAAATGATATAAAATCTAAAGGTAGTGAAAAAGAGGACGACGAAAAAAAGATGTTTGTCCGTTCCATTTTAAAATTATTAATTATTCATAATTGAAATTATTATTATTATTATTATTATTATTATTATATAAAACTAGATTATATTTTGAAGTGTGACCACTACTGTCTATAAGTAATAAAAAATATTGAAAATGGGACCTTTTTATATGGGCATAATAAGTTCAAAACGGATTATTATGTAATCCTCTAAAGTCTAAAGAAAAGGTTGTTAGAATCAGTTTATGTTGTCTTTAGGTTAAGAACTTTACATTGAAAATGCTCAGATTGTTCGAGTTAAGACTTTATAGTTGTATCAGAATTATAACAGTGTCGCAAACGAGGTAAGAACTTGGCGGATGATAAAATCAAATTACCACGAATGGGCTCGGAGACATTGTGTAAACACAAATAGTCAACAGAACATCGTAAACAAAGAATTCAAGAAACGAGGAAGGCGTTTAGATATGTTCTTGTACTTGACAAAAGATGAAAAAAAAGGAAGTCTAATCTTTGACTACAATCGCAGTAAATGCAGTACTAACCAGAAAAAAATGGGACACTACGTAACGTAATTGACATAAAAATATAAGTGTTTAACATCCTGAAGGTAGTACGAACGAACTCTTTTCTAATTCGATGCCAACTCGAAGAACCAACTAACCGAAGTATAGTATACATAAAGAGAAGTTGTATTTACTAGCACGTGTGTGAGTTACTGGGTATCCTGAGCAATCGCCTCTAAACAATATAATTAACGTTACCTACCAACCTTTTGCTCTTATGATACTAGACATCCACTTTACAAATTAAAAAATATTACAGCTATGAATAGTTTTGCGTGTTCACGGGTGTGATTTTGAAGGCGGCCCAAAGCTGGGCACTTGCGGTTTTTTTTGCGGTACTGCGGTACTGCGGTACTACCGCACTACCAAACCGGTACCGCATAACGCAGTACCGCAAAGGATCGCTGAAAGTACAGGCTGTACTTTCAGCGATCCTTTGCGGTACTGCGTTATGCGGTACCGGTTTGGTAGTGCGGTAGTACCGCAGTACCGCAGTACCGCAAAAAAAACCGCAAGTGCCCAGCTCTGTCTAAGACTAAGATTTTCATTATCTAGGGCAGGGGTCCCCAACCTTTTTGTGCCGAAGAGCATATTCAAGACTACCGGTAGTGCGGCGGGCACCATTTACTTTTTCAAGGCAAATTCAAGGCAGTACGATGAACAAGGATGGGCTAACTAAGAGGCTAAGAATCTTAGAAAAATTATCAAAACGATAACTTAATTTATTTATAAAGAAATAATTATTTTCAAATAAATGAGCATCTATTTCTGTAATTCACTACTAAAATTTAATAAAATGTTAAGTATGTTACATATTTTAAATATTTAGTAACTAAATATTTAAAATATGTAACATACTTAACATTTCATTAAATATTTAAATAAAAACTTATCAATCGTAGTCAGTCAGTGGCGGGCACACGCAAAAGGGTTGGCGGGCACCATGGTGCTCGCGGGCACAGGGTTGGGGACCCCTGATCTAGGGTGTTGTTTTTGTGTTTTCTTGAGACGTGTTAAAATTTTAGTTCATTTTTCTTAGTTAATTTTTATCGATGAGCCTCATTTTCTGGTTCCGGAGGTTGGAACACCATTCGTAAGGAAACTGAAGAATACCAAGACATCAAATATTCATCCGTCTTACACCACGAAGCATCCGGAGAAGGTTATGGTCTGGTTTTACTTTGAAATCCATGAAACAGGAGATTTGTTTTCGTGTCTCCGACCAATCCTAAGGGGCCATATTGGACTACGTTTGTCTGTCCGTCCGAAGTGTCATGAGCAAGAATTAGGTTTTTACGTGAAAGATCAAGGTCACTAATGGAGGTCAGAGGTCTAATGGAGCTTTTTCGTGTCTGTGCTATAACTTTTAAATCGCTCAACATAAATTAATGAAACTTTACACACATAAGGATCATCACAAGACGACGTGTCACGATTAAGAATGAGGTTCCTGCATCAAAGGTCGAGGTCACAAATAGAAGTCAAAGTTCAAATGGAGGGTCATGCCATAACTTTTGAACCAGCCTACATAAACTGAAACTTCACATACATATATGAATAATTAGAAAACAAGCAAGACTCGGGTTCCCGTATCAAAGGTGAAGGCCACAAGGTAAAATCCTATTTTAATACAGTAAATTAAATTCCCAAAACGATGTTAATAATATTATATACACTATCAAAATAGTATATCTGGTTTAATTAATGAAAATAAACGTTTTTGGAATCATTTTTGAATTTACCGTATTAATCTTGGTTTGGGATTTAATTTATTGACTGCCCGGTTCGGTCAACTGTACATCCTTGACGATCGGTTAGGTTAAGTCGTGATATTTCCGTTTAAACTTTCGAAAATATCAAGACTTAACCTAATCAATCATCAAGGGCGTACAGTTGACCTAACCAGGCATTCAATTAACCTAACCAGGCATTCAGTTGACCTAACCGGGCATTCAATTAACCTAACGGGGCATTCAATTAACCTAACATAGTGTAGTAATATTCGATGTGGATCGACAATTGTTGAACGTGCATGTGGTCTTCCAGCCATCTTTAATTTATCGTATTAAAATGGGATTTTACCGGCCACAAATAGATGTCAAAATCAATTGGAGCGCTTTCGTGTTCACACCATAACTTTTGTATCACTTAACAAAAATTGATTACACTTCATACACGTATATATCATCATAAGACGATGTGTCGCGAGCAAGAATCAGTTTCTTGCACCAAAGACATTGTCTTAGAGCAAATGTGAAAAAGTTTTTAAGGAAAACGGTATTGAAGTATTAGATTGGCCCAGAAATTCACCAGATCTGAATCCAGTCGAAAGTCCTTGACCAACTTTGAAGAGACGACTGCAAAACGAAGACATTTCAACTAAGGTAAAGCTTATAAGACGCCTTCGTGACTGCTGGCTGAGTGATCCAGAACTTACCAACATTTGTAATTCACTGGTGGAATCGATGCCAAGGCGAGTTGAAGAGGCTTTAAAAGCAAAAGGGGTCACAGCGTGAATTAGAATAAAAATACTTTTTTGGCATACTTTTACTTCGATCCTAAATAATATATATCTCCAAATTTCATTTGATAACGTAAAAGCAGTGTCCCATTTTTTCTGTCCAGCACTGTAAAGCAAAAATAACATTCTACGAGGGAAAAATGGTCGGAATTTTAAACGATCTTCGAGCGTGGGTTTTTAATCGCGGCCCCATCGATGGGCGGCGGATAAATGGCAAGTCATGCAATGGCATTCATGGTCTATACACCCGCGTTGAACCCGGGCAAGTTCATAACGCAGTTGGTAATTGGTATACGAAGTTACTTCCGGTAGAAGGACACGAGGCAACTGGTGCCCGGTCTTTTTCCATTTTAGTTTTCGTTCGTGAACGAAATATCCGAAAGAGAATTTTATAGGAGGTAATTCTCAAATCGATCCATTCCCATTCCAGGTTTCCAAATTAGAATTTTTACGGGAAACACTTTTCGCTCACGCGATTAAAGTCGCATCCCTCTTTTTATCCTTTCACAAATTTGGAATTCCTACTTCGACTATTCCCACTTTCGGATCGGGAATTGGAATGAGAATAACACCAATTGGGAAGTAGCCCTGGTGCCGTTCTTTGAGTGAACTTTAAGCCATCGCTCCTTCCTCAGGTTAGAAAGACGTTGAAACACACACACCCTCCTAATACAATCGCGGGGACAGATTGCAACCAGCCCTATTTGGACTCGGTGCATGGTAGTGCCTTGGCATCTCAAACAAGAAGAACCACGACAACAGTGGATGATCGTTGGATAAAAGGGCTTTGGTGAACGTTGGCACTTGGCACTTCACGATACTTTCCTATAAGTGACCAATTTAAGGAATATGGCAAGGATTTGCGGACTTAATAAACGTAAAGTTTTATTCTCTCGAACTAAATCCGGAGAAAGAATTTAAACAAGAAGAAAATTGTCCCCCATCGCAATCGGGGGGCGTGATAACCCCAATGAGGGACAGGCCAAAA
>JAJOZX010001224.1:830000-877500 GCA_023014485.1 Bathynomus jamesi | reverse complement strand
TTTAAATTTACATGAATAAGATTAATTATAACTGTTTTATACGGTCTGGGTGACAGTGCTTTTATCTGTTAAAAGCAAAGCAGGAACTAAGTTTTTAATGTAACCTTTTTGTTGTCATTCTGTTTCTGCCGGAAGCGAAAATTATAAGCTGGTGACGCCATCTTGGTAAATTAAATGATATCGTACGAGAGTCGCATTTAATATCGCATTTTCAGAGGGGGAAGAATTTAGGGTTGTAAATCTTTTTGCTTTTAATATCATGGCTGTTTTCGAATGAACTGAAAGTTAGATTTAAGCCATTTGATCTTTAGAAACGTTCGTAATTATTGAACAAGCAATTTAAACAATATTAATATGGAAAATATATTTTTCACCAGGCCTTTATAACGACTCAAATTCATAGACCAACTGTTTTATGGTATACAATAACATAATTTCAATTAATGTGACACGCAAATATTTCAACATTTCTTTATGTTAAATTACTGTAGAACGTTCTTACATGCAGCGATACTTTTGGCTTTTGGGTAAAATAAATATCAAATAATATGAGGCTGGGTTAGTTTTTGCATTTTTATTTATTATTCGGATGAACATGGGTTTCATTTGTACTTAATAATGAGGGAAAGGATTTAGTTTGAATTATTAATCTCTCTCGCTCTCATATACCTTATATATAACCTTTGGTATATATATATATATATATATATATATATATATATATATATATATATATATATATATATATATATATATATCCTTACGATGCACTATTGTTAGCTGCTTAAGCACTTTATAACCTGATTATGTATTAATTTGATAAATAGCATCACCCTTCTGAATAATGTGGGACCTACTTTCTGCTGTTTGAAGTAGGCCCTCCCGAGACTCTTAAATTGTAAGGATCCCAAAAATACCACCTAATTCTCGGATGGTTGGGTTTGGGGAAAGTAGGAAAAGGATCGTGTTTCCCAGAGCGAATTTGTTATTTTTCAGACACGGCTTTCGATCGCGGTGAGTTTGTTTCGTGCCTGAGAATTGCGCCCCAAGAAACTCCAAACTAGAAAACGACAGAAATCTTTTTCATTCTCAGCCTCCTTTGTGCCCCTATTTACGCCTTTTAAATCATGTTTGAATACCTATTTTCGTTATTATTATTATTATTATTATTATTATCCTTTGAAGCGAAGGTGCCTTGTATTATTGGCAATTTACGCATATTGTATAATTATTCAACTTTAATTGATTGTATGGAATGTTTTGCTTTTGTACGAACGAATAAACTACACTAGGATTAAAGTTTCTTACTGGCATCTTAGGAGACAGCGAGAGACTGCAATGAGACTCCAGGCCGGATATATTATTTGTTATTACTGCTCACCGGTGATCTAACACCCTTTTTTTAAGCTCGAAAACTCGGGATGTTTAAGACTTTTTTCTTTCTTTCTTTTTTACAGCTTCTGTTCCAATAATGGAGTTCATTAGAGAGACAAGTTTGAAGAATTCTGACTATTCCTAAATCAGTTGGTCGTCAGACCTGATAGAGTGAGGACGTAGTGGCTATATGCGCTGCCGGTCTTTCTAGTGTAAGCGCATGTATAGCTTTATTATCAATATTTAGTATGTTGTGCTGTGTATTTCGATGTAATTTACCTTTCTAAGGATAAATTTTAACGCATTTTCAGTGTATACAGTTATTTATGAGAAATATATGAAATTGTGAGTGTAGCTTGGCTGGTCCGCTTATGACAAAGCATAGCCCTAGACGTGGAAAGATCAAAACGGTTTTACAAGAAATTGGAAATGTAGCCTAGACTAGCTTACTTTTTTCTCTGAACAGCTCGAAGCTTCATCATACCATATGCTCGCGTTTCCTGTTCGCTTTTATTTACATTTTACTTCGCTCATCATCTCCAAAGTGTTTACATCGAATTTATTAATTGGTCGAAACGTTATTATAAAATAAAGAAGCCTTATTAATAATTTGGTTGGCCTCGCATTGAGCGAGTAGAAACGCATATCGTATAAGGAATGTAGAAATTATTGCGGTTTGCCTACGCCAGGCGGACTCGCTAGGAAATGCATTATCACGATCATAGTGGAGCTATAAGTAATTGTGTCTGTTATGTGTTCTTCTGTGGAAAGTTAGAGAGTAGGGAGGGGGAGGAGGAGGCAAAGGGAGGGGGGGAAAGCGCGGGGAGGATAGGGGAGGGTTGAATTTATAAAGAAAATATGGGAGGGAAAGAAATAAATGTAAGAGAGTCACGGGTGAAGCTAAGTTTAGGCCGATAGCTCTACATTATGGGCCGCGGGTTGAGTAACAGCTTGTCTCTTACATTCATTTTACAAAAGAGCCCACGGAAGCCAACTTTTTTTTTATGGGTGGCGGTGGGGTGAGGAATAAGGGGGTGGGTGGGGAAGATTATTCCCTACTTTTCATTAAAGAGGGAGAACGAAAATGAGAGGCGAGAGTTGAACATTTATTTGGATTGGAACACAATTATTATGACGAAAGTTCCTCGTAAGCTGTTAAAAATGGAGAAATACTGAATGAGTACTCGGTAACGACCACTACTACTACTATTATTTATTATTATTATTATTCCTGCCCCTACTTCTACTACTAAATTACTCGCTTGTTTCGCTTGAAAGTTTAAACGTTTGAGTTTATTTACACCAGACTAATTACGAAAATTGTAGAATTGTTGAAAGATTATGTATGCCGTAGAAAGTGTTTAAAGAAGTGAAGGATCTCGAAATTGGGGGTTTTGTTGCATTATTTTCTGGACTAAATGAAGAGCCAAATGTATGAGGCTGGAATTATTTTAAAATAGGGAACTAGGCTTATATAATTTGTTAAAATTGTGTATTAGAGACAATTAAAAAAGAGTAAATGACACTGAGGTGAAAGCTGAATTATGTTTGAAATTTATAAGAACGGTTATTTTAGTGTTTGATTTGAAGTTTCAGACGACTGTTCTCTCCTTTATCAAGGATTCCTTAACACCAGACGGAACTTACTGATATACATTCCTAAATACTTAACAGATTGTTAATGAAGCCTTAATCATTATTTGGTTAAATACTCGAATAACTGTTAATCTGTTTCTTTTGTTCCGATAACACGTTGGTTAATCTTTTTTTATCCCCAAGGGAGTAGTCATGAGGGTTAAGAATGAAAAAACATGCCTACAATAGACGTATAGCAAACAGCCTATTGTTATCTCGTTCTTATTTGCTTTTAAGGCTAAAAATATTTCCGTGTAACGTAAAAATGATAATTTAGGTGTAAACTTCGTTACTCAATGTTCGTGTATAAATTACACTTTGGAAGTCTTCGATATCAGATTTCGTAATTGCATTCATTTAAATGTTTTTACAACCTTCCTTCAAAACATTACATTTTAGGCTTAGTCTGTCATGTTCGGTCGGAATATTGGCTACCATTGAGTGTCAGTTAGACCTATTAGCAGCCGTAACAGGCATTTTACGAATGTTTTATAGCTTGAAAACGCTGTTGATAGGCCTACTAGTTTTGTATGTCTGTGTGAATAGCGAGCAGGGAGCGAAGTCGTAAAAAAAATTTATATGAAATCTGGTATCCTCAGCCAGATCTGAAAGTTGGCAATTGTGTTTTTAATGACATGCCTCGGGAGGCCTAACGGTAGGTAGGATTTCCGCATGTCAGAAATCGAGAATAATTTAGTTCCACTAGGCCTAGGTTGAGCCTACTTATTGTTGGCCTACGATCCGTTCATTGTCTACTTTTTTGTTCATCCAGACCGATAAATTGAGGCTTACTTGGTAAGATATATTGCGCAAGGGAATTAACGTAGGTTTGTTAACTTATTTTAGATGGATAAATGTGACTAGTTGGAGAGAGCCTACTTATCGTAGGTGACACGTTTCAAATTCGTATAGCCTATAATTAAATTTTTTTCAAGGAACCTTGAAGAGAAAGCTAAATATTCCCTTTTGTGAAGTCCATCTGGATCAGTTGGGGATCAAACAATGCTCCAAATACAGAATAGCTTTAATCTTTACCGAACTCCGCTCGATATGGAGTGGAGCGAACACAAAACATAGGCATATATTGTACTGTAGTCTAGTACTTGAAATCCTAGTGAAATGTGGAAATAGGCTCGTGCATCAGTCTAATATGACTACGATTAATTTATGACGGAGTGGCTGATTGGGTAGCCCTAGTGCTCGCTATTAGGCCTAGAATAGCGCTTGGCGAGATGTAATGGACTTGTAATTAGAAAATAGTTCGTGTATGGTTTCGTAGGCCGAGGGAGGAATTTATCAGTGTAGGCTAGGGCATATTGAGGGTGGTCTAGCCTAATGACTAAAGCAGTAGTTTTTAAGAAAGTTTTTCAAGGGTAGTCTAGCGTTATTAATATAGGCCTAATAAGGGTTAAATAAACCATCACTGAGGTCCCATATAATGTGCCACATCCAAATAACTTTACTTCCATACCCGGGTTTGCGATCTTTTATTCCTTGAATTGCGAGCTAATATAATTCTCTCTCTCTCTCTCTCTCTCTCTCTCTCTCTCTCTCTCTCTCTCCTCTCTCTCTCTCTCTCTCTCTCAATAGGCCTATTTGGAAGTTATTTAAAATTATGGGATTGGTGTGGAATAAGAATTAGAATATCCTGTTACTTTGAAGGTAAGCTAGGCCTGTTATTTATTACACAAGTTCTGCGTGAAGGATGTAGGTTTAGCTGTAAGGTACGCAGAATAAATAGGCAGGGCTATGCATTATGAACTGTACGTCCGAACGAGTTGCGAGCTAAATAGCTTATCGAATATAGCCCTTATATTAAAAATGCACTTTAAAATAATTTTAGTGTATTCTAAGACCCCATACTATTGAGAAGCTTGGCAGAAATTTATCGGATTTGGTAACGTACATAAATATCCAAGCCAAAATATGCTTCAGATCCGACGGAGTCATTGTTAAGTATATAGGGTATGTGCATATTTTTTCTCGTTTTTTTATAGGATCTGCCCAATGCTGCTGTTAAATTTCTCATACTGGGTAAAGGCTGTTGCCTCTAGCTCATACTGCAAGATATACGGTATCAGTAGGTCCTTAATGACCTGTTGCATTTTGGGGTAATAGGCTCTATAGGGCCTAGCATAGATTTTCATTTAAATAACCGTCACAAAATTGTAATGCGGTCCTTCACCCTCAATATGGCTTACTTCTGAGACCTACATCGAAATAAACCAAAGAATATCGGGTAAAGTTGCCAATGGTCGCGCATCAGTCCTAGTATCGCGCATTTGACTAAAAAAAAAAACAACAAAAATAGTTACACTGAAGGAAATAAAATTCGCGAAACATTACTTCTAGTAACTTTGTTGCGAGAAGTAACAGTATTTTGTGGATTTTTTTTTTTTTTTTTTTTTTTTGTCAAATGCGCGGCATTAGGACCGCGATGCGCGACCATTGGCGGCAACTTTACCCTATAGAGCCTATATAATCGCGTAGATTTTATTTTTATACGGGCTTCGTTAAATGTGATTACGATAGCAAAGGAAACCTGTTGGGTTAAAACAACATTGAATGTTCTTTGGAGCTCTGTCAAAAACGGAACTGTTATATATGTACCTTGGTTCTTGGACGCGAGAGGGGTTAACATTTTGTTTATCAACACTTTGTTCAGTTGCTTGTAATTTAATTACGGAAGGCTTATAACCTAGTGTGTTTTCAATTCTACCGAGAATAGATTTGGTTAGGCCTACTTTGACACATTCCAAACGAGGAACCTATTTGGTTTAGGCGTATTAGGTTATTTAGAATGCTTGTTCGCTGCATTTGGATTTCTCTTGGTTGCTATGAAGCATAAAATACAGTACCAATTTTACCTAACAACGCGCAGTTAGGCGCCTACCCTATATACATTACTACCGTCAGTAAGGGTACGGTACCATACCGTACGGTACTGTAGGCGTTAACGAGTTAATGAACTTTGGTTGCATTTAAGAAAATAACGCGGAAAACGCAAGTCACAATGAGGATTTTCAATTTGGTGTTCCATATAAAGTTTTGTGTCTTCATTTTGTACATTTTAGGGTGGTCAGCCTTTTTAGCTTTGCGAATTAAAAGTCTACTAAAGCGTTCCATCTGTAGCTTACATAGGCCTAATAGGACCACGAGTAACAGTTTATTACCACTTTATTTCTGCACCTAGTACGAAATGTTCGATTTAAGCCTACATACAGTACTTACTTTTTTTAAAAAGACGCATTTCTACTTCATAAAGTTTAGGTACGGCTGAAAAGGGGTATTTGTATGGTATTTAGATGTTCGATAGTGAAGTGTACCCAATGTTTAATTATCCTAGCTCCTTATTTTCATATTGACAAAATCATTTGACTGTTTTTTGTATATATATTATAAACCTTTGGTTTGCTTCCGCCCGAATTGTTCATTCTGACGAAAGTCAAGCTTTTCACTCCACCTTAGACCTACAGTTCAACGTGGAATCCGAACCACGCCCCACGAGCAACCCAGCGTCTTAACCACTAGGCTACCCAGGGTACCCATTTATCTACCAACCAATTCTATAGTGTGTAGAAGGATGAACAGCTGGGTTTTGCTGCGTGCCGCCTGCCGTCACCGGGTCTCGATCCCGGGGCCGATGGATTCTTAGTCAACGACGCTAACCACTACACCATCGAGGCGCATATATATATATATATATATATATATATATATATTATTTATTTATTGTATTTAAAGAAATTCTTTTACGATTATTTAAACTAGTAATGACAAGTTTTTAAGGTTAAAATTTAATTCTCTCTCTCTCTCTCTCTCTCTCTCTCTCTCTCTCTCTCTCTCTCTCTCTCTCTCTCTCTCTCTCTCTCTCTCTCTCTCGACCACGACTGACTAAACGAGAAGTTAATTAAGTGACGTAAAAAATTTTTTTGCCTACATTCCAGATTTGAGTAGTTACATTGATTTGTGTTCGAAGTCGCGTGTTACCGTTAACTCTAAGTTTATACTTAAAAAATCTGACACCTGCGAAAGTTTCGCGATATAACTGCGTAACTCGCGACTTTTATGTTCTAAAAGTTGGGGGGGAAATGATGCATAGGCCTATTTAATTTTGATTGTAGAGTCGTTATAAAATGTTTTGAGTAGAATTTTCCGTGTAGGCATACTGACTTTATTCTTTAAATGGTTAGCCTACTTACTCGTGCCAGAGGAGATTAAACCTTTTTTTTTTATAGGGATGTAGGTCTAATATTGGCCCGACATATAGGTTTTATTCCGGCATATTATGGCAAAATGTAAATTTTTGTTTTGTTTTTTTGTTAATTAAAAATCGTATTTAATTGTTTACAGATAAAACCATTTTATAGGCCCTTCAATGTATATTCGATTAGCGGTGATTCTCTTTTTAGCGTAAAGATTTTTGTCAACTAGTTTGTGGATAGTTAGTCCCGTTTTTAAATTGAGCGATACATTATGGTAGAAATAGAGAGCGAATTTGAACTTGGGAACGAAACATTTTGAAAAAGGGAACACTTTCCGAAGTGATTTTTGGTAAGAATTTTAAGAGTTTGCCTTCGAAACTATAGTTACCAACTTTTTATTATGCTTCTTATTCATTGCACTTTTAACTAGGTTATAGTTTTTCAGTTGACACACACACGTTTGGCTATCTTACGAAACCGCGACATTTTCACCCTTTCACTCGTGGATGGCGACATTTAACTTAACCTTCATATTGTATCTGTTTTATTCATATTTAATGATTTTCAGTGAAAACAATGTCTGAAACTATGGAGACCGCTAATGTCACTACCATTGCCTTAGTGTCCACGTGAGTTTGGTGTGTATTCTGAAGATTGTCGTGAAGACGTAAGGTAACCAAGAAAACGCGCGCGCACGCGCGCATATAGTTTTAGAGAAGGCTTATTTACAGCCCCTTGTATTTTTTTAACCCTTTAAGCCCTGAATTTTTTGTAGGGTTAAGTTATGAATGCTTGTATTTGAAACGTTAGCAATTTGTACCTTCAGTCCTTAAAGGGTTAAACTGTAATGAGAAATAATTTTCCTCGTTTTAGAATTGAAATATCCCGCATCGCAATCTCCCACCCCTCGACATATTCTTAAGTTTTTCTCCATTCCAGAAAAGTACTTGTGAGATGGCACTTGGGCCTGTCCGAAAACTCATCGAGCAAAGGTAAGTCAGTTTCAAATTATGTATTCGTGGCCAGGTAGGTCTAAGCCTACTCTGGTCTGATTACGAACTAGGTCTACTTTTCATGATTTAACAGCGTAATAGATAATTTAATTAAATTTTGGACAATTATTACCCCACGTTTATAGACTGCACTCGGACTAAGCTGACGACTAATCATTTTCGGACGTATGCGTTAGGTCGGCCGCACGCAAGATCGACTTACGACTCGTCGTGGCGACTCTAGTCGCGTGTGTGATTTTACCTTGACAGAATGAGAGCCCCGCACGCTGCAGCGACCGCGACGCGATTTCCTAGAACCGCGTCGCGGTCACTGCAGTGTGCGGGGCTCCCATTCTGTCAGTGTAAAATCACACGCGACTCGGGTCGTCACGACCTGAGTCGTGTTGCGAGACGATCGTGCGTGCGGCCGGCCTTGCAGTGGGGGGAAACTGATTTTTAAATGCAATTATTTGCCTGAAGGCGCTTCGTCATTTATTTAACTGTATGAATGTAGATTTCTCCCGAGGCAAAGGAACGTGCTTTTTCATCCTAAACACAATTTTGTACCCGTTATTTTTTATTTTGCACCCCAACCCGTTGACACTTGGTTGGGGCCTACTAAGTCTTTTATTTGGAGCCTCTGACACGCGGGTAGTAGGTTAGTAGCACCCACAAACGTATTTATAGAGGGACTTCGCTTACCGCCATTAATTTTAAAATTTTTGGTTTCGAGTTTGGTCGGCGGGTGTGGGGACTGGGTGATATCTAATTAGGATGAGCGTCGATATATATATATATATATATATGTATGTGTGTGTGTGGTTTTTTGTCACGGAGTTTGAACGCGAGGTTGGCATTCCTGGTTCGCGAGGCCCGCCATGCGTAGCGTACCTCGGTTTTCTTTTTTACGACTGTTTCTGTGAAATTCCTCCCTGTAGGCTACACTTAACTTGTCGGTAGGCCCGTATTATCGGCTCTGTAATTAGAATTGAATAATCTTTATTATAAAATACAATTTTAGTTTTTTTTACATAAAAATTGTGAAATTGGACTTTTTTTATTTAATTTGGCCTTTTAAGCTTTAGACCTTACGGGGCTCTTAAAAATAAGTTATTCATGATTTACATATTATTAATTAATAAGAATTATTCATTAGGGTACATATTAATCTTAAGTTATTACTATTGTCATTATTGAAGGTATGATACCAATACTATACAAATAAATCCATATTAAACACGAGAGATGAACAGTAACGAGTAATGTACATTTAATCGTATATTTTTTGTTAGTATTCATTTCTTAATCGAGATTTCAACTTTGTTTTAAACGAATTTACATTCACTATTTTTTATATTAGCATTTAAATTCCATAGTTTGTCCAATGAAAATGGGTCATTTAGGAATAACGTGCTTTGTTCTATTTCTGGTCTGATATGAGTCGGGTTTTGATGAGTTACAATGGGTAAATACTTTGTAGTTGATGATTTTGTTCTTAAACTCGTAAATGAAAATAAAATGTTAGTTAGGGGTCTTCGGCAGTTCTTTTACTTTATCCGACGCTGGTCTGTATTGGCCTGTACGAATACGCGGTCTATCGCTCCTGTTGAGCAGTCCGTGAATTGTTAATAAATAAGCTACAGTCTACCGTATATAAGACACCGCAATCTCTCTGTGGTTGGGAACTTTTAAAATTTTTACTAAATTTTAGTCCGAAGCCTACAACAGTTCATGCCGAGGCTGAAGGGCATGATGCCTGTTTTAAGATTAGTTTAAGTTTATACCCATTTGTCATCGAAGAACTTTTTTTCATACAGGAAGGAGGGGCCAAGGGCGAATGTCGCGCCCCTCCACCCACCCTTACCCCATAGAGAAAGAAGTGAGCTAAAATCAAGGTCCAAGGTTTTAGAGATGCTTGAACACTGCGTTTGAAAGATTTGAGAGCGTAGATGGTGGGAAAGATGGATTGAGGAAGGTTGTTCCAGAGTTACCGGTTGAGTAGATGAAAGATTAAAAATACCAATTAACCTTTTGCGTTAGAGTTGGACAGAAAAGGGATAAGAATGTGTCGAAAGTCTGGTGCTGCGTGCTTTCCTTAAAGGAGGAGGCATGGAGTTAGAGAGTTCAGAAGAGCAGTGTCCGTTATAATAGCGATAGTAGAGAGAGAGTGAGGCAACATTGCGGCGAAGAGAGAGAGAGAGATATTGAAGACGGTAAATAAGAGACGAAAACTGATTGATGAGGCGAAAACCTTCAATTTCACCCGGTCAAGTAGGGCTGTGTAGGTTGAGACACCCTTCGCATGAGAAGCGTACTCCATACGGAAGCGAAGAAGACTTGTAAAGAGACAGCAAATGAGTCGGGGTGAAGAAACTGCAGAGCCGGTACAGCATACCTAACCTCTTTTTATAAGATGTTTTGGAAAGAGCGTGCGTGATTTTTCCAGAAAATAGCACAAGAAAAGGAAACGCGAAGAATGTCAAGGGAAGAGGAAGATTGTGACGAGTAAACAGATGAAGGAACGGAGTTTTTGAGGCAATGAAAGCCATAAGGTTTTCTCTGCCCCCAATCAAAGATAGTACAAAGATTAGAGCTCAGGTGCATCATAACCGTCCCACGCGAATCATGGAGTGACTGTTTAGAGCAGAGCTTTCCAAACTGGTGTGTCGCGACACATTAGTGTTTTTTGTATTTTGAAAATTTTGATTTTTCTATAAACAAAATCGGCTACAAGATAAACCACCTACTGAGAAATTATCTGATATTTGATAACAAAAATTAATTAATGCGTCGTGAAAATTGTTATGCTGAAATAGTTTGTCGCCAACGTTAAAAGTTTGGAAAGATCTGGTTTAGAGGAACACTTTGTGAAGCGGATGGAGAAGTGAAGAGTGGAATTATCGGCATAGGAGTGGATAGAACAGGGAGTGCGACTGAAGTCCTTGATAAATAAAAGGAAGAGTGGATGACAGGAGAGAATCCTGGGAAACACCACTATTAATAGCTTTATAAGAACATTGGTCATCTATAACCGCAGCTACAAAGCTATACAGGGTGTCCCGTAAGTCTGGACCCATAGGGCAAAATTAATAAAATTACAAAATAGTCCCAGTTTCGCTGGACATGCGTCGAAGTGACTTCTTGGCACTGACAGCGAAGCTAGCCAACACATTGGTACTGGTTTCGTCTTCCGTAACAGTCCTTGAAGGTCCTCTGCGAGGCTTGTCAGCTACGGATCCAGTTTCCTTAAATTTGGCTATCAACTTGCCAACACATCTGTGTGTGATTGGTGCGCGGTCTGGATGCATATTGTTGAATTCTTCGGCCGCTTCCCGGTGACTGCGGGTCCCGACCAGCAAAATAACGAACTCTCTCCTCTCTAGTCAGTGACATGGTTTACCTGCAACATAATAAAAAAATATATTGTAAATCCCTATGGGTCTAGACTTAGGGACCATGACTCCATACTTGAAAAATTTTACTGGAGCACAGCTCTGAATTTACTTTTTTTCCACAACAGCTTGGTGAGTTTCTTTTGTTAGGCGCAAAATTGCATTCAATGTCTTCTGGATTTGGGAATTTTCAAATTCCTCAAAAGCAGTTTTGTTAGTCTGATGCGCAGATTCCTCACTTACCTTTTGTTTCTTAGGTGGAGGAGAAGCACTTTCTTCAGTCTGTGAAACATCTAGTGAAAAAGTTTCATTTTCTAGATTAGCAGTTGATGAAGTTGGTTCATTTTTCTGAGGTCTAGCACTAGCACATTTTGTGAACAAACGAAATGACTGCTTTGCCGTATCTCTCTGCTGCACTTCATCCTGGTATTTCTTTACTGCAATATCTAAGCTGTGGGCCCAAACTCTGGGACCTCTTGTATTGTAACAAATATTTTTTTTGGAATTAAAATGTTCCTCCCAGTTTTGCTTCTTTGAATATTTGTTCTTGCATTGACCACAAAAGTAACCCCTTTTAACACCCTCACTTTTCTCTCCAACTTCATCAATATTAGGATCCATTATTGATTATTGACTACCTGAAAAAATACAAAATAAGTAAAAGTTAGTAAATATAGTATGGTAAAAGTGAGTAAAAGTAAGTAAATATAGTACAATGAAAGTAAGTAAAAGTAAGTGCTTTAAACTTAGTAAAAGTAAAAGTAAAAGTAAGTGCTTTAAACTTAGTAAGTAAGTTTAAACTTAACTAACTTTTCAATTCTAGAGTCATGGTGGATTACTTAAAACCGCACAATAATTATCTGGCCAATTTATCAAACCTGGCCGAGATCAATGGAACATAGTCCAATCCTGATAATTTTATATTAAAAAAATATACGTTTTAATAAAATTTTAATTATCAAAACATTGAAGCTTAACAAAAAATAAAAATAATTGTTAAATATGGAATTACCAACTAAACTTAAAATAACTAAATTTGTAATTTAAAAAAATTGGTTTGTACAAGAACGTATACGCAAAAAAATTGCATAACGTCTAGCGGATGAACAAAACCCAAACCCAAATTTACTTTTTCTCATGGTCAAATTTACTGGAGCAATGCTCCCAAGATCCCAGGAATCTGGAGTCATGTGTAACGGGACACCCTGTAGATCAGCCAGAAAGGAAACCAGAGATAGGATAGAAACAGGAGGCGGGTGTGGGGGGGGGGGGGCAGTTTGGAAATTAAAGATTTATGCCACACTATCAACAGCAAAGGGTTCACCGAAATCCCGAGAGGAGGATGACCAAGAGTCAGATATATACAAGATCGCCAGTAGAGCATCCCTTGCAGAATTCATACTGACGATCTGAAAGAAGACTGTGAGAAGCGAGATGTTTAAAGATAGATTCAAAAACTTCAGAAAGGTAAGAAATGAAAGGAATTGGACACTAGTTGGACGGCGGAGAGCGGTCACCCTTCTTTGGCACAGGCTGAATGAAAGCTAACTTTCGGTAGAAAGGAGGAGTACCAGATGAAAGACGAAAGAGTTTGTCTAGGCAGGGTGTCAGTACAGTTCTTGAGAACAACCGGAGGAACACCATCAGCAGTTCAGCACCCTACGCCTTCCTAGAGTTGAGCCGAGATGGGGTAGAAAAAACATCTGGAAGAGATTCTAATTTCCGTCATACCGTAAAGTCGGAGGAACACCACTGAAATAGTCTATGGTTGAGTTGGAAACGAAAGTTTGAGCGAAGCGTTCAGCTTTATCGGGAGAAGAGATTGCAACTGACCCGTCGGAATGGAAAAGAGGAGGGGAAGAAGAAGAAGTAGTAGTAGTAGTAGTTCTTGGACAGAAAAAGCGAGAATACTTCGAATTGGATGGGCTTTCACATTTTTGTCTGAAGCAATATTTGACGAGTCGAAGAACAGATTTTGCACGATTCTTGGCTGAAATATAAGCTGAGTGAGAGTCATGAATTAGATGGCGACGGTACCTTCTGAAAGCTGTTGCGGATAGCATTAAGAACGAGCAAAAATTTATTTTTTTGTTGCATTCGTAGTAGGAATAGAATATGGAATGTACGCCTCCATGCTCAAGAGAATCACCAGTGGTGTCAGTGAAATGGGAGGAAAGGCAAAGGTGGTGGTGGTGAACATTAAAATCTCCGAAAATAGAGATTTCGGCAAAAGGAGAGTGGGATAGAATGTATTCCACTTTGGAAGTGAGGTACGGTAGTCGAACGAAGCCTAGACTTTCTCCTAATTCTAGTGGAATTAGGAAAAGGTAGACAGTGCAGATGTATTTAGTTTGAGATTGGCGCGTAAGCCATAGCCAGGAGGTGTAGAATTCGGAGGATTCAAGTTCAGGAATATGAGAGCAAGTTAGGTGGTTGCGTACATATACGCAACATCTACCTTTGGGAGGAAATTAAGAATGGAGAAAGTAGGAGGGTACGGAAAAAGGATTGCTGTTGGTTGTCCCAGACACACGAGTTTCAGTGAGGAAGAGGGTGAGGTTTAGAGGTGTTCAACAGATTGGAAGTTTGAACAAAGGCCACGAATGGTTCCAAAAAATATATGTGAAAAAACGAATTGGGCATATAATCTACATTCATTCCCCTAATTTACTAATCTAACCTAACCCGCAAGACACTTGACAGATTGTTGACACACACACACACACACACACATTTTATAATAAATAAGGGCTTATCCCTTTAGACCCTACATGGGCATAACCTATCGCCAACCCTTTCGTTCTGTCTTTCTAGCCGTAGGCCTTTAGGGGTTTGTATCTGTCTGACTATTCCAATATCTAAATAGGCGTCACTATTCTGAATTTGCTGTAAATTTCTCTCGTTTTAATTTATAAGAGTGAATTAGCATATATTTCTTGGTGGATTAATATCCAGTTTACCCTTTCAAAGAAGAGATGAAATTTAGTTTTGCATTCCTACTTTCCCCCAGGATGTTCAGATACGGATAGCTACATCTTATACGCGGTGGTTATTTAAAACTAATCTTAGAAGGAGTCGTAATTATCCATAGGTACAGTATGATGATGCCCCTTTTGGGTAGAGGCTGTTTATGTAAATGACGGTATCCGCGTTAGACGATGGGCGCGGAGCTTGTTGACCGTGCCTGTTTTAAAGTGGTACCGTCCGGAGAGTGGTTCCGCTATTGTCCAGTTTTTACGCCAGTGAGTTAATAAAAAGACTACTGCTCCTCACTTTTTGACCGTCGTGCTCGGTAACCAAGGACGCTCGCATCGATTCCCGTGGGAGATCTCACTGGCTTCGTACGAGACAAGAATCTTTATATCTCTTTGTTGCCTGGCCCACCGCCGCTAATTTGAGCCAAGCACAGCAGACCTACGGTCGAATCGAGAGGTCCGAAACAGATCGGGGTTGGGAGGTTTGCACTAGCAATTTCTCTGTGGAAAAAGACCCTGAAAGGTTTGTCTGACGAAGTAGTTGGTTAATAATAACCCCCAGAAGTGGAAGAGGTTCTCGTAGGCTAATTTCGAATGTGGATTTATTTGTACATTACATTATATACGGAAGAAGGCATCGAACCTTATAAACCATAGCTTTATAGGTGGCTGAAAAGGTTTATACAGGGTGAGGCAAGACTTTTGATTCACCCTGTATAAGGTATCGGGATCGAGGAATTTCGCCGTTTAAGCATGGTCGTAAGCATGATTTTAGTTTGGAAAGGAAGTAAAAAAAAAAATAAAAAAATAAAAATTTGTAATTAGTGGAAACTTAATTTGAACGGTGTGAATCGCCTCTGGAAATGCAAAGAAAACTGGTGTTTTTGTTATTAAAGGTGCATTTAAGTGTGGAAAGAATAAGAAGGCGCCCTCTTCCTTGTTTGGTTGGTTTAGTTGGTTGTTCTCGTTTAATTTCTTCCCGAGAGTGGAGGAATGGGAGTAGTTGGTTGTGCGTTATTCGTCGTCGCTGGCTCTTTATCGATTCCTTCTCTTGAGCCAACAACATTCGGTTCGTCTCGATTTTTCTTGTTGTTTTTTATTTTATTTTTTTATTTTTTTGTCTTCCCAAACGGATTCTCTTTTCTCTCCCCTCCCCCACACCGTCAGTCTTCTGCTCCCCCCCTCTTCCCCCTCCAGCCTCTCCCGTCTCTCCCAACCTCTTTTCTGCTTCTTCCTTTTTTTAAATTTTTTTTTTCGCCGCTTCAGTTTTCCTTAGGAGTAGGACTCGTGAGAGGGAGGTAAGAGCCGATCCAGGGCTTCCCGCACCCCCATTTTAATACATTTTTAGCTCGTTCCCTCGCTATCCCTCCTCCTTCCTTTTATCTCTGAACTCTTGTTCAGTCTTTCTTACTCGAGGAATAATGATGACGAGTCCTGCGTGTGTATGTGTAGTGTCTCTTCGAATCCAGTGCCTTTTCCCCTCGAATGCCTTGCTTTACCTTTTTTTTTAAATTGTCTACCCTCATCACTCTGACGAGAAGCGGAAAACCCCTTCTCTAGCACAGTGCCGTGGTGGCCTTTCCTACCTCGCGTGTGTTTAATCTTCTAATACTGAAGCGGATAAAGTCGTAACGACTCGAGAATCGAGACGACCCCTTCGAAGGGGAACGCTTCAAGTCCCTCAGTCGATTGTTTTATTTAATATGCGCCTTCGACATTTATTTATTCCCCGCAGTATGTTTTTTTTTTTTTTTTTTTTTTTTCGGCGAGCCCATCCTTGTTTCAGATACAGAAGCTAATAGATAGGGCACAGACCATTATTGTTTAGGAGGCAGAGCCAAGGCACTCCCGCAATAAGCCCCCTTCCCACCATGGATGAAGTGAGGGAAAGAAGCAGCCTCGTCTTGGCTTTGTTTTTTTCCAATGACTTTTCTACTCTGTGTTTGTTTAATATTTCTTCCGTTGGATTTTGACTTTCACTCCGAGCACTCTTTTCACACTTCTCGCGAGCACTGACCCACCACCGACCCACCGTGGTTGCGCCGTATATACAGGGTATTAGTCCCGTCCTGGCCCCTCGGGGACAGAATGCCCAATGGCATCATTTTTTCCCGCGTATGCGGGATACTGAGGAATAAAAAAAAAAAAATTAAGAGTTTTTGATTGTAGGCTTAATTGTGTAACGGAAGAAGGGTCATTTCTACTGGAAAGTAAGAGTTAATAACCAGCATTGACAGAATTCAGGAGGCAATAGTGCCATAAGATATTAAGAATTGAAATCCCTATTAAGTACTACGCAATAAGGAGTTAATGGGGTAAAATTTGTCGCTTAAATATAGTTGCGGTGCGGTAAATGTCTTTCGGTTTTAGGCTCGCAGCAGGGCCTGAGGCGAGATGGGCAAGTTGGAATAGTAGGGGGAGAAATTTATTACTTTTCCAACTAAAAAATGTTCCCGCGTCTCCTGCTGGGGTCATGGTTGGAATAGAGTAGTAGTTTTGTGATTTGGCGAGTCTCGAGGTTTCTTCCTCGGTGATTGTAACAAAGAAACGCGACTTTGATGAAGTGACAAGTCGTCTGTCATTCTATTGGTCCCCATTACGTCATTCGCTGCGAGGATTTGCTCGATGAATATATGCGGTATATAGGGAATATATATATATATGTGTGTGTGTGTATATAGATATATCTATATATCTATCAGAAGAGTCCATCGTAATCAGATGATAATAAAGTGGATACATAACGCAGCGGTACCAATTTTAACTTCTTCCGCATGATAACAGCTTAAATTGAAACAGTGGTTCTGCATTGCAAATGTGTTATTGACCCACCATATATATATATACGGTATATATATAGATAGATGGATGGATGGGCGTGCGTAGAGGTGTGTAAGAAAGCTATCCGGTATGGAGGAGAGCGAGAGGAAGGCTGCAGGTCGTTGTACCGAAGATTCGTCCGAGCTTTATCGCCGCCACTGGAAGACACAGACGGAGCTTTGTCTTCTAATGGTTGGAATTTAAGAGCGTTTCGCCGAATGGTTGGTTGGTTGTCCTCTCGTTTCGCTTGATGCTTTCCACGTCGCTTCGCGACATTATTATTATTATTACAAAACGTTCCAGTTTTTATTTGGAGAGCGAGTTTTTTTATTTAAGGGTTTAGATGGAGCTAAGAGACATATTTGGAGGGCGAACCTTCTCTTCAATGTCCAAATAGGTATGACATTTTTTTTTCCCCCCCCCAAGAATTGTGGTTTACGTTCAGGATAGGTCTTTTACCCTTGAGGGTATCGGAGATTGATTGTAGTGATGTCTTGTGCATGCCCGCTAGCTTCCTAATTTTCGACTTTTTTTTTTTTTATGTATCGCGCTCGGGTTAGGACTATTATATTGGCTTAATGTTGAAGTTAAAAGGTCGGAAAAGGAAAAAAAAAAAAAAAACCTAAAAAACAGCGTTTTCGATAACATCTTCCCGGTGAAAAGGGAACACGTGGTCTTCATCAGTATTCGTTTGGTTAAAGATGTTTTATTGAAATTTTCGGACTAACTCTGATATTTATTTTGTGGAATTTCCTGTTCCGGACTCCCACCCCACCCTAAAAGACCGATTGCGTTATGTGCTTCTTGACGCTGCTTTCATCGCTCGAGGGACTCTGTTTGGCCTTCACCAGGGGTAAAATTGAGGATCTGGAAGCATTGAGTAGGCTCCACTTTAACTTAAGTTAATTACTGGGCCTTTCATTTAGTTTTTAAAGCATTAATGACGTCATTAATTTAGTCATTAAGGTGGTGATAAAGATTTTAATTAGTACCATAGTAGTTTATGGTTTTTTCTTGGGCCGCTAATGTTAATTAAATGTTTTAATTTTGCAAATGTTAAAAGTTTGGAGAGATCTTTATTATTCGGTGGTCTGACTAAGCTTACCTTTAAAACGTGTCTTCTTTTCTTCCTTTCCTCTTTTTTTTTTTTTCTTTTCCTCTTTTCTCGAAATTGCCTCCTGATATAACCCAACAGCTTCTGCGCTTTCTTTTCCACCTCTACGCACTGTTTGGTAACTTAAGGTCGCTGCTAATTAGCACACACTAGTCCTTTTTCCGAATCAGTGGCCTCGATATTACTCCCCAACATGTAGTAGTCCGACTTGGGATTGGCGTAGCCAATGTGCACGACCTTGCATTTACCCAAGTTAAACGGCATTTGCCATTTTTCGGACCAATCTCCTATCCTACGTAGGCCCGAACTGCGTGCGGACTTACGTAGGATAGGAGAGTGGTCCGAAAAATGGCAAATGCCATTTAACTTGGGTAAATGCAA
This sequence comes from Bathynomus jamesi, assembly GCA_023014485.1. Taxonomy (NCBI): domain Eukaryota; kingdom Metazoa; phylum Arthropoda; class Malacostraca; order Isopoda; family Cirolanidae; genus Bathynomus; species Bathynomus jamesi. Next base: position 858,612 of record JAJOZX010001224.1, on the reverse strand, counting down.
GGTGATGCACATTGGCTACGCCAATCGCAAGTCGGACTACTACATGTTGGGGAGTAATATCGAGGCCACTGATTTGGAAAAGGACTTTGGTGCGCTAATTAGCAGCGACCTTTAGTTTACTAAACAGTGCCTAGAGGTGGAAAAAGCTCAGGAGGCGATTTCGGAACAAGGAGATTGTGCTCTCTGTACAATTCCCTGGTTCGGCCGCACCTGGAGTATGCTGTGCAGTTTTGGTCGCCCACCCTCAGGAAAGATATTGAGAGGCTGGAGCGAGGGCCACAAAGTTAATCCCTTCCGTTAGGCATATGGGCTACAATCGACGCTTACGCGCCCTGAACTTGTTTTCGCTGGAAACTCGGAGGCTGCGCGGTCAACTCATCGAGGTTTTCAAGCCTTACACGGGTTCAACGATGTCGATTTTAGAAGCATGTTTAGTTTCAATGATAACCCAACTCGCAACAATGGTTGGAAGTTGGATTTGAAACGGTTTAGCCACTAGTGTGTGTGGGAATTACTTTACCTATAAGATCTGTGACACGTGGAACAGGTTACCTTCAGAAGTTGCGAACATTTCCTCTGTGGATCAGTTCAAGAGAAGGTTAGACCGAATCTTGCACACTATTTGAGGGTGTAGGAATTGTTCCCTGGCACTCCTCGGTATGGGCCACAACGCCTTTTGAAGTACTTTCTCTCTCTCATGTGGTCGAAGAGATGGCGGAGTTTAGTTTGTTCGTTGATTCGTCATTTAGGCGCATGCTTTAAACGTGTTCTAGCTACGCACATGTTTTGCCTAATATATATATATATAATAATACACACACACGGTGTCCCATAAGTCCGGCATCATAGGAAAAATAATAATAGGCAAAACAAAAGCTTTTATTTACAGAACGTGCTCAATATGTCCACCATTGTTTTCAATACACAAATTCAGACGTGATACCCAGTCAGCAAGCACACGGTGAGTGATGTCAGGAGTAATGGTGTTACATGCCGCAATAATGCACTGCCGCAAATGTTCAACACTCCTAATTTTCTCTGCGTATACCAGCTCTTTCAAGTGGCCCCAGAGATAAAAATCTAGTGGCGTGAGATCCGGGCTTCTAGGTGGCCATTCCACAGGCCCTCGACGTCCTATCCAATGACCAGGGAATTGTTGGTACAGGTATTCCCTTGGGTGCTGTAATGAGCAGGAGCGCCGTCTTGCTGGAACCATGTTGGGAAACTTCCTTCTTCGTTCAAGACGCCGGGAAATGCTTCTTCCTTGAGCGTACGTAGGTAGGTGCCTCCAGCGACTTGTTCATCGAAAAAGTGGGGGCCTATGGTGCGATCCTTCCAAATGCCACACCATACCATCACCCGAGATGCACCTTGTTCCTTTGAAGAGGTATACCAGTGAGGGTTGTTTTGAGACCAGTAGCGGGTGTTCTGTCGATTTACCTCACCATTTCCATAAAAAACAGCCTCGTCACTGAACAGAATGGTGGACGGGAAATTGGCATCCCGAGCATAAGAATTATGGTTTGTAGAAAGAGAAAAATATGAATTTCTCCTATGATGCCGGACTTATGGGACACCCTGTATAATAAATAGTTGCAAATACCGCATGAATGGAGAAAGTTTGTTTTTTTAACCTTGTTTATTCAGTTAATTGAACTGGGATTAAAATTGTCGATTATTGTGTCGATGGGCGATTATTTATACTTTTATTCCTGTGTGTTCGTGTTCCTCATTTTGTTTATTCCGTTCGATCATAGTATGTCCTTATTTTAAACCCCTTTTAAGGGAGTTCTCGTATATTTTTGACCATATTTTGTGTTTGGATTTAGTTCCCGATTTCATTAGATGGTTAGGACCTCTTTACCCCCTCCCTTTCTACCCAGTCCCGGTTTGCGCGTGAAGGAAACTCGTTTTCTTCTAACTCGCCTACATTTATCCAAAAATTGTGTAAAAAAAATGACAACCAACGCAGTCTGCATTGTCGGTTCGTGACACAAACCCCGAAACTCCCAAAATGGGGTTACATCGTGGCCAGTATCGTAACGCCGCTTCCCGTCGATTAGTGAAGTTAAGCGACATTGGATCTGGGTAGTAATTGAATGGCGGGCGTCCTCCGCTTCCGGGTTATGTAGCGGCCCGTGGATCGGATCCATCCCACGTAAAGATGTAGGTCCCCTCCGTCATATGACCTTAGATGTTACGAAGGAGGTTAAGAAACCTTTTATCAAATTATCCACCCCGCCCCCCAAAAATCCTCCTTAGCGTTCTTACGCGAGGGTCGTGAAAGGGAGGTCCTACATTTAAAAGCTCGCCTCAAAACTGCTAATTTGCTGGTTTTAACATTAGTTTTTCTTTTTCACCTTCACCTCGTCATGTAAGCTTCGTCCGAAGTGGCACTCGGTGCTTCTGTCGATTAGTTCATTAGGGGGTCCCCTTTAATAAAAATTAGTATTTTTTTAGCTCTTATTTTAAAGCCACGTGATTCTAATTACGGTATTTTAATAGATTTCCTTAAGTAGTGTCCAGGAAAACGTATTTACTTCGAAGCGCAGTATTGGGAATTTAGCGTTTTAAACGTAGTAAAACCAACTCTGACGTTACAGCGGGATCCTATTAGCGTGACGCTGCAGAGTTTAATTTAGGTGGATGTACAGTATTTAAAGCGTTCGTAGTTGTGCAGTGGAACTTAATTTGTATTTTTTTTTCCAAAAGAACTAGATTACGATAGAGTACTATTTTTTACATACATTCTACCGGGAAAAAAAGAAGTTAAAATTGCATTAAGGAATTTTGGTTTCCGTTTATTTTTCTACTTTTCTACATATATAATCTACAGACCCACGCGTGACTCGTAAAGAAATTTGGACTTTAGAATAAGCCTCAGTGTATTGGTATACACGGTCTGTACTCTGTAGGGTCGGGGTTTATTCAGATTTTTTCATTGGCTCTGACCCAAATAGAGCGATACCTCCTCGAGGCAATGGGGCTAGGCTAAATGATTAATAACGAAATTCATATTAGGTAATGAAGTTTTCAGGGTTAATTTCAGTCTTAAAAATCATTTTTTCTCGTTCAAATTTTGAATGAAAAAACCTCAGGGCCCTGAGTGACGTCACTAACATTGTTTACGTTACCTAGCAACCAGATGTAAACGAGTTTAACTGCCCGTAATGAGCGTTAAGGAGATAATTGTATCGCGTTCGGGGCGCCTCGCTGATTAATTATTATTACTCGCCTTTAAAAGCTTTCTCGGTGTCATTTATCCGAACGAAAAGTTTGAGGACACAACCACTCTATCGCCTCTTTACCGAAATTGCATAAAATGAAGCAACTGCACCCCCTCCCCCTGAACCCCAAGCAAAAAAACCGCATAACCTGAAAACCAACTTTGTTTTTAATCAATAAACGTGCACTCGCCACCCACGCTAAAATCTTTTATTTTTTATTTTTTTTAAATTTTTATTTTTAAATTCGGAATCGGGTACATTTTTATTTAATTTCTTATTAATAATAATGTGAGTTTCGCTGTTTTTTTGTTGTTAAAAAGGTGGTGCTTTTTTTATTTTCTTCTATAGTGAAGAAATAATTTAGTTAGGATATCGCGCCCCCCCCCCCCCCCCCCCCCCAACTCGTACGTTTGTATTTAAAATGTAAATTACTACCAGTCTCGTTATTGTTTGCGTCGGTTCCTTTCTGTATGGTCACTAAACCATTATTAATAATTGGGGGTTTGTGCAAATTTAATGATGCTGAATATGTATGAAGTGAAAATTGTCCCCGAAAATTAGTCAGCGACTGTCGGAGGGAAATTTATTCCTACCTATTTCCAACGCCGAAAATTAACAATAATTAATAATAATAATAGTTAATACCTTAATTACTAAGGCCAAACTGGTTCTATGACTTCAAATATTCATAACCCGTGAAATGTTTGTTTAATCTTAAAATTAATTTCGGAGCCCAGTAAAGCCTAAAGCTTAAAAGCCAAAATTAAACTGAAAAAATAAATAATAATCAAATTAGTAATTGTATGTTTTGTTAAAATAATTTTAATACCGTGACAAATGTAATATTATTTTTACCGAGTGTGATTGATGGAAATTTAAATCACCATTTGCTTTTGGTCTTCCCATTTTTGAATTTCGCAATACGGGGCCCTCCCCTCGTTTAAAATTTAACTCAGTTGTACCTCCTCCTACGCTCAAAACTTAAAATAGAAGGAAGAAGATCCCCACCCACCACACGCGCGCATACACACAAGCTCGGTTCCCTCCCCCTTTTTGCGGATACGTTAGTGGGTATCGGCGTTCCATTTTGGATGATCCGGTTGGTTGGCATGAAATGGGTACAATATGGGTTAAAATCGGAGAAGCTGACTCTTTAGTCGTTGTGAGATTAGTCTATATGGAGCTCGGTAGGACCAATTACCTTTTTCGTCTCCCTCGCCCGCCTAAAGCCACTTTCACAGACAGATTTGGACGACCTGGAGCCTTATTCCATCCTCCTTCAAACGAGATTTTATTCGTGTTTTTTTTTTTTTTTTTTTTTTCCCCTTCTACAGTTCCTCGATAAAGTTCAGAACGACACACTAATATCTACAACTACTGATTGATTATCGTCAAAGACTTAGGCCTAATCCCCACGCAAATTAACCCGGTGTGTGGTCGTAAGATGTAGGCTGATCTGTCGCAAAAAACGGCAATAGCAGTAATTGTTACTACTTTAAATCAGATTTCTCTAAAACCGGTTGTTGTTTTGATATTCGAGTGCCCTAGTTACGATGCGGCACGATGACTGTATCCGTGTTGATACATAGTTATTGCTCGTAACTGCTCGTTCCTTCGAACTGAATTTTGGTGTCAGTGTGTGGGTGACGAAGATGCTTCGTATACAGCGCTGATTGAATCCTTTTTAATTTGAAATGTTATTAATTTGAATACTTTTTAAGGAAGTTTTTAATAATTTTTTTAAAAATATTTTGACTCTCGCTCCAGTTTCTCCGACGTATAAGTTTGTCCCACGCAAATTCATTAGACGACTGGTTGGCTTTCATGACGTCATCCTATATACCTCTCTCTTCGTTTACATCCGACATCACGAACGGGGGAATTTTGAAAACTCGATATTCATAGTCTGCTCGCCCCCCCTCCCCTTCCAAAACAGGCCCGTATTCGGCACCCAGTCACAAAAAGCAAGGGCACTCTGACCAGTGGTATATTATTTTTTCAATCGGTTACGAATTTTTTCAGTTTTGAAATTTTCTTGATAGGTTTTATATCTGCGGCGAATTTCTTTCCGTAAATGTTTACGTTTAATATTAGATAGACGACAGTTGTTGATTTTTATATACCGTAAATTGCGGCGTATAAGTCGACTTTTTAAGCATGAAAAAATCTCCAAAACTTAGGGTCGACCTATCCGCCGGGTATAAAAAGTGAACCTCTACCACAGAGTGGTAAACAAGCCTATCGAAACAAGACACTACAGCGGTAATGATAGTTAACGATACATAATGGAAGTTTATTGATTATACACACAATGACATTATTACTGTAATTAAAACCGTAGGCCTAAGATAAACAGTTAAAATTTTACCGTAACTCCAAGATTACGATAATTTTGCTTCAAAATTATATTTTATTGACAATGAAAGCATGTATGAACACATTTTACGATCCTTCGAGGTCTGCATACGGGTCCGATTCACTGGAAGATCCAACTTCGTCTTCGTTGCTTTCGCTGTCATCCTCCTCGTCACCGTCTCTCCACAACAAATCATCATCTTCCCCATCCATTGCATTTGAAATTCCACATTTTTTGAACGATTTTACAACAGTTTCTACACGAACAGCTTCCCAAGACTTTAACACAAAATCGCACAGCACATCCAGTGGTGGAGCACGCATATTACCACCCTTTGTGAATGACTTTTCTCCCTCAACCATCCATTTATTCCACTCCAAACGAACATTGTCCTTAAACATTGTCGCTTTCGCTATAGGCTGTATCCACATTCCAATTCTAGCCTAGCTTTTGTTTGGGGGTCGACTTATACGGCGAGTATACCAGAGTAACCAGAATTTTGAGCTGAAAATTTTGAGGTCGACTTATACGCCAGGTCGATTGTACGCCGCAATTTACGGTAATTATAAATGTTTATATTTTTTGTTTTATGTATGTGGCAACAATCTGGCTCCGACAAAGGGAATTATTACGCAATAAAATTCCAATCCGAAATGCATCTTTTATCACTACGGTATTTCTTTGTGTTTTGCCAACCCTTTGCCCCTCCCACCATATCAGAAACATAAACAATGTCGCAAAAAAAGGGGGTTAATGAAGCTGCCCTCCCTTAATCAGTGTTTCATCCATCGCATAATTGTACCCAAATATACTCAATTGAATCGAGGCTTAAAAAGTAAAAAAAGAATGTTGGGGTCCTATTTGTCATTGATAACGAGTCTTTGGTAGTGTGGTAATGCTAGTAGGTAAGGCCACCTATCGTTATATATTAATCATTGAGGTAAGGCCACCTATCGTTATATATTAATCATTGAACAAAATTAAATTTGAATTTTATTCGTGCGTGCGCGCACGTGTGCAACTGAGCATAAGCGAGTCGAATGTGCTAACTTTTGAGATGTAGTGGGTAATATTTTTGAGGCAACACTCGTCGTATCTCGAAACTTTAAAAAGAAAATTACGCAAAAAATCTAAATTTTTATTGTTGGAAGAAGAAATGTTGGTCCTGGTTAGGTTAGGTTACGCTAGGTTAGAAAGTACCTCGTTATTTAATGACTTAACCGGAAACGCCGTTCGAGCTCTTGATTGCCCTTCTCGGTTTGATGGCATTAAGGTTAGGTTAGGTTAAAATAAGTTTGGTTAATTAGTATTTTAGATGAATTTCATAAGGTTGGTACGCGTGTGCGTGTGCGCGCGCGCACTAAAATTACCGGCGTTATTACGCTCACACCCAAGCAATATCGTGTAAGGGGTTCCAAAAAACCTTTGCCCCCCCATTTGCAGCTTACATGTTTACTTATATCGAAATAGTTTTTAGTGATTATAAAAAAATGTATAAAATTTTATTTATTGCAGGTATTAACAGGTATTAAAATTACTCTAGCTGCTAAAGTGATAATATAATGGCTTCTCAATTAATTGGTGATTCGGAGAGGCAACGTGTGATAGATCGCATACGAGCAATAACATTTCGGGAAGCTCGTGATGCTGGAGCCACCTTTATAACACGTTCATGGGTTGCCAAAAAGTTGCGAAGAAGTGAGGACTTCGTCAAAAGAAATTGGAATAAAACTTTGGATGAATGTGAAATGGATACAACGAAATCTGGGCGCCCAAATTTGCCACTCTCTCAGGAAACAAAGGACATCATTGAAAGCGGAAAAACAGCTGTGCTAAACTTTCTAGAGAGATCGAAGTGTTGAGAGGAAAGATCGTTAGTGGTGAGATCATTCGACTGTACCGTCATAGGCAAGGTTTAAAGCCTTGGCATGAACTTCCAAAGCCAAGAAAAACTCAACTCAACATCGATTATATGATAGAATGTGGTTTGCCCATTATCTTGAAGATTGGGATGTGGATGATTTCATGCATTTAACTGTCTCCGATGAATTTTTTGTTTACGTAACACGTCGGCCTAACTACCAAAATGATCGAGTGTGGGCCACAACACCAGATGAAATCGATGACAATGAACATTATCGCGAATTATTAAAAAGTCCAGACTGTGTTGGTGTGTGTGTTTTGTTCACTGCAAAGAAGCTCATGTGGCTGCTGAAACCAAATGCTTAGAGTTGGTATGGACAGTATTTTTGTGATATTATTCTATCCCAGCATGTCATTCGTTTTCTAAGAAACCCAAACAATGTTATGGATGTCGATCAGGTCACACTTCCGCACGATAAGGCCCCCTGCTTTAAGGCATTAGCCACTCAACAGTTGTTGCGGAACCATGAGATCGATTTCTTTGGAAATGAAGAATGGCCAGGAAATTCTCCTGACCTGAGCGTCTGTGAACACATTGGATCAGTTATAAAGGACAAGGTTGAATATGTCTCGTTTCAAGAACCTGCAGCAAATCGATTTTCGAGGGAGACAATGACGCAACACATTGAAACTTTTAGCAAATTTGCGTAACGATCAAGATCTATTCACGTCACTTTTGGCAAGCTACCCAAAGCGAATTCAGGCTGTCTCGGAAGCCAATGGCGGGAACACCAAGTTTTAATTGTTTCTCATTAAATGCAGGATTAAATTCTCTTTTGTAAGGTATGTTTAGTTTTACTGTACCTCTAATGGTTTAGGCCATGGGCTGGGGGGGCTAAGGTTTATTGGAGCCCCGTATATAGATAGCTACTGTAAATACATACTCTTCTATATCTGATCATTTTCGCTCCTCAGTAATAGATCGGATTGATTTAAATCTTTTTGTTACAAAATGTCGATGAGCGGTTTTCTTTTATTGCATTTTGTTGCATAAATATAATGGGGGTAATCGAACAAACCTTCCTTCCTAAACGGAAATATTTCTTGACCCTGTGAAAATTTGGAGTAGCATTTCTTTATGCAAATCAGAACCGTCTAAACCGCTTGATTTTGGCTCGAAGAACCGCGAAAGGTTTGTAGAATATACAAATTTAACTACTGGTAACCCGTTAGTAACCCGTTGAATACCGTATACAGTATATGAACGCTTAATATAACGTACGGCGCTAGTGTCGTATATAAACTGAGCAAAATTATATTCGACACTAAACTGTTTAGTAATTTTTACTACTCTGAGGCCGATTATTCGAAATACTCTCGTACAGGGTTGGGCTAAAGGAGTGATTGGAACAAATGCTAAACTGTCGTAAAGGTTGAGGGGTCGCGCAGTACGTAAAACACTAGGGCATTATACCTTTCTTCTTTGCGCTCTACTATGAAGCGACGATCTCCCCGGAGAGATGTAAAATGGAGGGGACTCCGCGCCGCAATTTCAATTTTTCGAATTGTTTGCGGCCACATCAGGGCGATGTAGTCCATGGCCACTTTATACGAAGAACTTCCCTCATACATATTTAATACACGAAACGCAGTTGTCGAAAGGTAGAGCACAGTGCTATTGAAGTATTTCCGTTGGATGGAGAACGTTTGACCGATTTCAAATAGCGGACTATTAGCTGTATTGATCATGGTTTTTGTTATAAATGTCGTACTCTTAGAGTGTGTGTGTGTGTCTTTTTTTTCATAAGTTAAAGGAAGTGTGTCAGCATTTTAAGGTATTAACTGCTTAGGTAGCAGTTATATAGAGTAGATTTAGTCGAAATTCTTTAGTCAAAGAATGGCCTCCTATTATAGTTTTTCACATCTGTTTGTACGAGTATTCAGGATTTTAATTTTTTATTATTCATTTAGCTACTTCGCCCTTTCATACAGTTGTAGACACTTGCGTTAAATCATTACAGATGATTATTAGTTATTATATTATGATGATGATGTCGCGAGTTTTCAGTTAGGTTTTGGTTCTTCAGATCTTTATATCTTGATCATCTCGCCCTCTTATTCCTTCGAAGAAATCCCTGTTTCATGGGGTCGTTGTAAATGGCTTTGTTCCATTAAATTGATTTCAAACTGAAGAGAAAATGCTCTTCAAATTAGTTTGTGCTTAACGTAAAAGCGAAATAAGAACGAAATTCGTTAAAAAGGGAGGAAAAAATTTGAACCAGTCTTCAGTTTATATTAAAAAAAAAGAAAAAAAAAAATACGGTGACTCCCGAATCATGTGGATCAAAAGCTGTGCAGATGATGTAATTAAGCCGAGTCGCGGGTTTTTCCTTCTCCTTTGAAGTTTGTTTGGAATAGGCCCTATTTACTTATTCTTCCTTATATTTTTAGGCCTTAATAAGGACGTTGGGCAACTTCAATTCCAGCAATAGCTACAACGGATCTCTATTATTAATAGAAAATCTATTTTTGACTGTCTGTCGTTATTAAGAGGCTAATCTTCATTTCGTGCAACTTTTTAATCTGATCGGAGGAAGCGTTACGTTCTCCGCCTGCTAGCAATGTCTTTGAACGTCTAACGCGAAGTCACGCTGCTCCCCTAGCTATAACGTAAAGTATTTTCTTACGTTAGTAGCTGTAAACATTTAAAATATAATTGGATAAAGCTCGCGGAGTGACAGAGATAAACGAGTAACGGCTATTTTCGTTTTATTGACCTCGTTATTGGCTTAATAATAATAAGTTTTCTTTCTTCAAAGGTGGTTTCGTTCTTCTGCGAATCGAAAGGGAGGTTCTGATATGACTAAACTTGGTTGTTCAACGCGACACGAGCGCTTCGTTCGACTTTTAATTAACCTTTTAAGCTCTTCACTTATTAATACCGTGGGTCCTCGAAGGCCTTTACTCTGACCTAAACAATAAGTTTCTTGCGATTTCGTTCGTACGTACAAATGTTTTATCGCTTAACTGTTAACTGTAAGAGGCATTAATACAAAACTGGGAGGGGGCGTGTCGGCTCTAAACTTTAGAGAGAGAAAACGGTCAGAGACCTTAAGATCCACCCTCGGCTAGCTCCAAGAAAAAGGAAAGAGGAAATGAAAATAAAGAATACTGAAAATTGTCGTACCAACTTAAAAATGTGTAAAGCTGTCGTCACGCGTGAATAATAGTAAAGTATGGAAAAGACGAGGTTCTCCTTCCTTCGCCAGCCACTGCTGACAGGAAATTGTTGTGAAAGGAAATATAAAAGGAAAGTAGAAAAACGAATAATGAAAAAGAATAGCTTTTGGGTTCATTCACGCCACGCGCACACTTATTTCGAGTACCCACTTACGGATTAGAGGCCAGTGGAAAATAATGGATAGCGTGAAATACTAGAAATACTTAAGCTGATCTACGTCATATATTTTAATTTTTTTTTGTTTATTTATTACGCGCAAAGCCTCCTTTCATCGCCGTGTTATTTCTCTAATGAATGTCAAAAGCTACCATGTTGAAAGAATGAGAGTTTAGAAATAATTATCGCCATCCTTCTTGGAATTACTAATATAAGGAGGAGTCACCGATGCAAAAGCACTTCCAGCGGTCAGCACATCGCAATTTAAGAATTATTACGAAAGTGGACATCATGCGCGTGATTTTCTTCATTTTAAAAAAAATGACCATTTATATTGCATCCTTCGCATACTGTAGGAATTACTTATAAGGAAACACTGATGCAAAGGCACCTTCAGCTGGCTAGTATCCCGTAATTTAAGAATTTTCATGACGATGTCCATAGGGTTTTTGCTATGTTTTTATGAAATACTGTTTTGAAAGCAATTGCGTCGAATTCGGTAAGAAAGCAAATAGTGTCGAGTTTTGTATCGCGAAATTTCGAGTACAGATCCGAAGACGTATTACTCGTCCCTTTTATAGGCCTACGAGTCCTTAGTTCGACCATATTTAGAGTACGCCATACAGTTTCGGTCTCTGTGAGGAAAATATAGAAAGCTTAACAGAATTCTGAGAAAAGCGACCAAGCTATACCTAACTTGCGTAATAAAAGCTACGAACAAAGCTTAGAAGTTGATTTGTATTCGTAACAAAAGAATGCGAAGAGGTGAACTTATTGAAAGTTTTTTTTTAAGATATTGAATGGATTTGATAATGAGAGTTTGGAGCACCTTTTTAAATCTATATTATAATAAGAGAGCTGTCCGTCTGTATGTCTGTCCGTCACACTTTCAGAAATTGAGAAAAAAATTCAAATTGTATTACGGGCGGCAATGTGAAGCTCAAGATTTTCATGACTGTTCTTTTCTGTAGTTTAGCAATGGGGAAGGGTGGGGGAGGGGGTTAGCCCCCAAGTTGTATGAATGGGGGTGAGGAGGTTTTGGGAGATACCAGATTCAGAAATGTTGACACAATGTGAAGCTCAAAATTTTCACGGCTGGGTTCTTTTTTTGTAGTTTAGCCAGTCTAACCGTCAGCGAAGCGGCGGGAACTGTACTAGTTAGGAATAATAATATACTTAAGGGTAGAAGGTTTAATACCGCAATACTATTTTTCTTATTTTTGGAATAGTTTTTCGCTACGGGTCGTCGATAGTATGTCGGTTAACGCGTTTAAGAATTTTTTTTTTGCGAGTCTAGTTCTGATTCATAGTTCGACTTGGGATGATTAAGGAGAGAGCAAATGCGGACAGACGAGTAAACATTACTTCTTTTTAAATAAATAAATAAATAAAAAAAAAATCTTAGAAATGTTAGAGTAGATGTGGTGTTTTTCGCGCTTTCCTTTCTTTTTGTCTTCTACTTGCTAAACTACAAATTTTCATGTATGTTTGGATACACGACGTGATGTGTACGCAATGTGTTAAACCCGAGTAAAAGTTTACGCATGCGCCAGTATGATCATAGTATGAAAGGTTTGATTGGAATTTTCTACGACTGTCCACTCGCGTACCTTTCCTACTTTACTTACTTTGGCTAACCTAGCGTGGATCCTCGGGTCTTTTGTACCCTGTAACTTAGTAATAGTATTTAAATTTGAAACTCTGTTCTCGTTAAGTAGTTTCCATGAAATTGTCTGTTTGGAGGTTTTGACTACCCATCACGCTTCTCGTCTCAACCAATGGGTGTATATATGTTACGAGGAATCTATGTACGTAACTACTAACTAGGGATTTCATGAAATCCCTAAAATGTTCGGGGATTTTATGTAAGGTTAAGTCGTGATATTTTCGTTAAACCTACGGGAAAATTATTGAATGGTTGGTCAGCTGTACACTCTTGACGACTTGCGTGAAATCCCTTAACATTTTAGGGATTTCATGAAATTCCTAGTTACAGATTCCCTATTAAAAAAAATATATATATATGGGGGGCATTGAACCCGGAATGGTCGCCTGAGGTTTTTTCATGATACACACAGACAGACCGTGCACGGAACAAGGAACTCTTCTGGGAAAATTAAATCCACTATAGTTCGAATAAGTAATGGTAAATGATAAGCATTATAGTTTTTCTTTTTCATGATGTAAACCTATAGTTTGTCATTTACCATTACTTATTCGAACTAGAGGGTCATTCCAGGACAAATCGGGCATTGCCTGAAACCACACCCACTTCGATTTTGCTTAAAATTGCTATACAGGGTTGTTTGTGCTGAAAAACACGAATTTCGAGTTTCAGAACAATCGGAGTTATGGGCCCTCCAATTTTCGTGGTGGGGGGCTGGCCCCTTAATTTTTAAGTCTATAACTCGGTCCCTAATTGAGCTAAGAAAAAAATTTAAAAACCATTTCAAAGCTCAAATCCTAAAGAATAATTGACTAAGCAATAAAATGCATTTAATAAAATAGTTAAAGGTATATAAGTTTGAATATTTGGGGGGGGGGGGGGTAAAAATACACAAAAAATACACAATGTCATTGACTAAGTTGTGTATGTTTCCCCCTTCATTAGATGGTGGTGGAGGTTAAAAAACACATTCTATTTGCTGGACTTTGAACTTACACCATTATGCCTGTTTTACTTATGAAGCTCTCTTATAAGATATTTTCCTTGACTTACAAGTGAATTAAGTATAGCTATAAGATGAACTTATTAGTGTTTTCCTAAAACTCAATAATAATTACTCCCTCTCAACTTTGTTGATCTTCAAAGGCAAAAAAAATACTGCTAGTATAGTTATATTTTATTGAACAAATTAAGACATTACTTGAATAAAAATAATTGCTATACAATACATTAAATCAAAACATTTTTGGTACCTAGCCTAATTCTCAGTATCATGTATTTCAAAGATATACACAACTCTGGTGCTAGATTGAATATTAGGAGTTGACATTTCATGAAGGATGTTTTTCGCTTCGGTTAATGTTTTAATTGACATGGGCTGGACCTGTAACTCAAAATAACTTTTTATGAGGTAGTTTTAGTCGCTTTTTTCAAATTTGTCACTCACTTTTTGTGCAAATGCATATTAATGGTGAAAATTATGATACTAATAATATATATATACATATATATATAAATACTCATTTTTGGTCGACGAGTATAATTTTGGGCTATTTTTTCGCTACTCTGCAACTTAATTAGTTTGTTGGTTTCTGTTCTGGCTATTTTTTTTTTCTAATTGGTTTCAGTTTGGTGGTGTTTGTGATAGAATTATGACGTGCCGTTCGTGTGGTTTCTGACTTTGAGAACTTGATTCGTCATGTGCCCTAGATGAAGAGAAAGCATTGGATGTTTTTATCAATTACGGCGTTATTCTCTCATCCTTAACTTGCCCGAAATGTGACAGTGAGTGCCTAATACGAAAAGATCAGAATATATTTAGGTGAAATAACTAATATTAACCTGTTAGGTTAATTGAATGCTCGGTTAGGTCAACTGTACGCCCTTGATGATTGGTTAGGTTAAGTCGTGATATTTTCGTTAGTTTAAACGAAAATGACGAGAGCATACTTTTTTGGTTAATTTTGAGGTGTTTTGCACGTTTCCTGTGGTAATGCGTCGTTTACGAGATCTCGTAACATGAACATGTTAGGTTATGCTTTATTGTATAAAATGTAGTAAAAAAATACATTTTTCAAGTGTATTTTGGTTCGAATATGACCTTCATTTCTTGTGCAAATGAACAGAAATACAGTTGTCATTGCATGGCCCAAACACGTATTTCTGTTCATTTGCACAAGAAATGGTTATATTTGAATAGAGCACACCAAAATACACTAGAAAAATGTATTTTTTATTTCAACTTAAGGCCATGTCATTTGCGACATAATTACCTTGGCTTCTACTCAACAAACCTCATCTTTATTCGTTGGGAAATAGTATCCATTGTTTTTGTTGGAAATAGTAGTTAGAAACTTGATTTTATAATCTTGGAATTCTTCTGAATAATCTAAAATGATTCCTAGATATTTTCTACCATCATAAATACATGCAACATAATTTCCCCACAGGAAATTTTTGCTCATTTGATAAATCTGGACTCGTGTCTGAGTCACCTTGTTCAGAGGTCATAACCCTAACATTGTAGTCATTGGAGTCTGACACTAAATAAGCTTTAATGTAACTGAGACATTGGCACAATTCTGTGAAAACCTCGTGTCCCCTTCACTGTCACTGCTTTTTCAAACTTTCTAGAGTTCTGTTTTATTATGATTTATTTGTTCTTTTGTAATGAATTTAAACTTGATGGATGGACTCAAAATTTTGTGTAAAAGTCATAGAAACTCTGTAGAGACAAGATGTGTCCTGTTGTTGTTCTTTGCGAACTAGCTTTAGCTGCTGCTCTCTTCACACTTCCAATGCCATCACAGGCATTTTTGCCATGACGAGTGGCAAAAAAGTTCCACTCTGCCTTTATACAAAATCTGCTTCATGATGGCATAAATTGCTAAAATTAAAACGGTTTTTGTATTGTCCAGCACAGCCATCGGAAAAATATTTCATTATTTTCACATGAGGGAATCTCACTTTATAATGTTTTGAACTAAAAATTGTTGAAATGTATACACTGCTGCGGTGTTATGATCTAAACTATCACTAATGATACAATAGCTAGTGTGGCTCAATTTACCATCTTGCATTTTATATACAACCATTGGGTGTAATGTAACTTGTTCGTTTGTTCAATGGAAGCTCTGTGGTGCATCTTGAGTAATGAAAGAATAGTTCTCAGAAAAGTCTCCCAGTACTAAAACTTCATCTTCACTGAGATTTTGCTTAAGGGTCTTCATGAGTAAGGGAATAAATTGATTCTGAAAGTTTTTCAATGAATTCCTCCACTGTAACAGTTACATTTGACAAAGTTGCCATGTCAGTGCTGGTCCACTGGCCATATTCAATTGAATCCCCGGAAGTCAGTACATTTAATGTGTTCAAATAGTTATCTACACCAGCAACACCAGGACATTCTCTACACTGGTGTTAACATACATTTAATGTTGTTCACATCGCAGACACTTTTTTGAATCAATGAATAAGAAGTAGAGTCCTTGTCACCAGTTGCTGAAACCATTAATTTGGGGTTCTGGTGATAGGTACAAATACAAACTGAGTGTGTACCTGTACCTCCACCAATAACGCACCATTTGGGTCTAAGAGCTGCAAATGTTAAAAAAAACTTATACTAGAGTCAGTTTCTCTATACCTAAGATACAGTTCTTTCAAATTACTGAGAAATAGTTTCATCACGTATCTTTTCCCCTTTACTGTATTTAGGAACATTTGGCAATATTCCATACTGTTGCTTCATGCTCCTGGCTTTATCAACAAGATATCTACTAGCCCCAAAGAACTTCAATTTTTGAGATCGTGTATGGCGATAGAGTAAGAATCTGCAACCTTTGGTAGGAAGTTGTAGAGTTGAATGCTTCAGCGAGCTCCTTCGTCATAGTTTTGTACCTATTAGATAAATAAAAGGTAGGGGATATAAGAATTTTCTTAAATTGAAATTATTAATTTAATGTACGGTACTCTAAAATCAGGACCTAAATAGAAAAAAAAAGAATATCTACCTTCCATGGATATTTTTTTAGACATTGTTAAAATAGTGCGATTGTGTTTTGTACGTAAGAATGATATTAAAGAAAAGTTAGGCTATTGAAATTTAAAACTTCTAAAATTATATACGTCAAGAGTCTTTAATTGTGACCATGAGTTGCTAATTTAGTTGAATTTGAGCAATCCTTACCTTTCCAATTCTTTTTCCATGCATAATCTCTTGGACGTAGATGCTCCCTCATCCACAGATGCTGAGAAAAACTGTTCAAAATTCTTTTTCAAAGTAGATACACACTTGTCGTATTTGTGTGATGCTTTTTTAGATATCCTGTCAGTGTTCATACCATCTGAAATTAGAAATCATCGAAAATTTAGAATTACTGTAAGTTACAGCAACAAATTTTCATAATTTAATAACTAATCAGAATTCATTTGTTGTACATAACACTATTTTTTTGCAATTCCTTAAATTGTTAAAGAATGTTACGTTTACAAGTTTGATAAAACTGCATTATTTTGATAACCTATGAAACGATGTATACACAAAGATAGAGTTCAGATGATTTTTAAAAATCATAATGCATTTTCTGATAACTATATTTTTCAAAAATAAGTCCCCAAATTATAATTCATACACTACTAACGTAATTTTATTGGTGAAATCTCCTTTTCTTCAAGAATGTTCTTGGTTCCTTCTCTACAGATTTCGATATCACTGATCTCACCAGGATTGTCAGTTTGCAAATGTGTACTTCCTGGACTGCTTTGAAATGAAGAGGTACTTGTAGATGACGGTTTCAAAAACATTAAATAATTTATCAGGTTCTTCAAGTTCATTTAATCTTACAATACAGGTTGTACAAACTTTCCAATTAAGGAGTGCAGGATGTTTGTTACATTTAATGGTAAATTTCTTAAACCCTTTAGAATTCTTTTCTCTTAAAGGGTCACAACACTTACGATAATTTAAATGGTAAGACATGTTTAAAATTTATATATTAGCTTCAGTTCCTGTAATAAGTAGAAAGAATGTTAAATGTTAATGATTTTTAATGATAACAGGCAAACACAAGCACAGCCAATATAGGCAAGGCACTAAAATAATATGGCAAGCAGATACCACATATGAGCAGTGTTTATCATGTGGTCACAAAAGGCAAACTGAACCCTTAATAACCAATGGAAGGAGCCCTCAGACAATCTCATTTTGCTGTGACAAGTTGTAGCATGACTACACAAGCGTGATACCACTCGACCTTACAAACAGGCAGTACAAATATCTTATATTTTAATACGTGTGTTTGTGTGCAATATATATAGTAGGATAAAACTATTATATAGTTAGTATAGCCCAATTCCTGAACTTGGGGCTAATATGTCATCTTTTCGCTAGCAAGTACCTTATAATAAAGTGCAAAGAAAATACAACTTAAACGTAAAATACAGTCATTGCTACTAAGTCATATAGCAGAGTAATTGAGGTACAAAGTGATGAAAAAAAAACCTTGAATATCTGTATCATAGTGGGGTGCCCCCCCCCATTCAAACTGATACAGCTTTTTAACGATTTGATTAAATGCATTTTATGACTGTCAATTATTCTTTAGGATTTGAGCTTTCAAATGGTTTTAAAATTTTTTTTCTTAGCTCAATTAGGGACCGAGTTATGTATGGACTTTTAAACATTGAGGGGCCAACCCCCACCCCCAAAATGGGGGAGGCCATAACTTTTGAACCGTTACTCTGATTGCGCGAAAACTTGATTTCATGTTTTTGCACAAAAACAACCTTATATACCAAATTTGAGAAAAATCCAAGTCGGAATGGTTACAAATTTCATTTTTTTGCAAGATTTGTCCTGGAATGACACTGTACAGTCACAGTATAGTGGATTTAATTTTCCCAGAAGAGTTCCTTGTTCCATGCACGGTCTGTGTGTATAATACTGTGAATGTGTGTGTATATGTATGTATGTACCTATGTATGTATTGGAGGTAAACTGAGTATTCGGTGTTCGGCCAAAGAATTCTTGTTTTTAACCGAATACCAAGTATTTGATAAGAATTAGGATAAATGACGTAATTTAGGAAATGGAACTTAAAAATTCATTTTTAATTTCAAAGAATAATTACAAACTAATCCAACTTGGTATAGTGATGCTAATGTAAGTAATAACCTTACAAAAAAGGAACAGGCATTAATAATAATAAATGCCGCAGAAACAAAACTAATAATTGAAATTTAAGGCAAGTAGTTTATGGTGTAAAAATATTAGTCGTTCAACAGCATCAGGAGCTAAACGATTACGTGCGTCGGTAATTACAATTTTCACATAAGTGAACAGCCGTTCACTTTGTACGCTTGTGGATATTTGTGAGCGAGTACTAATAGTTTCGGGAATCTTTTGCCATTTTGGCGCCACCAATCGAGTGAGTACGTGTCGCGACTGACTCACGGCTCCTTGGAATAGATGTCTAATTCTTTTTGAGAACTTTGCTGGCTACTTTTGATAAGTGGGGGCACGCCTGATTGTGAAGACGTAGCAACCTCGTCGAAGTAGCTCCATAAGTGATCCTTCGGCTTCTTTTTCGAAGGTTCTTGATCTTCTAGTGAAACAAAAGCAGTTGCTTCACTTCCATGAGTTATATTACGTGCAGGACTAACATTTAGGTGATGCATAGTGATAATCTTGTTTTTTACAAACTCGGGCAATAATACAAGCAAATTTGAAATGAAGATCTAAAACCTGAACAGTCATGCGAGTAATGTCTCTTCCACTGCTTGAAGCGATTCTGTAAGTTCTATTAAATCGTTTTTCATAGTATGAATACCTGCATCATCAGTTATGTTTGCAAAAATACCGAGACCCGTTACACCAGGAGACACCATGGAAAGACGAGAACAATCGGAGCAAAATTGTTCGTTAATCTTTCACATGGGCTAAGGTTTTACAACACGCTGAATTAGAGTCCACTGGTGGTTATTGAGGGTTGGTATGTCGTAGTCCGATGCGTATGCAACAACTGCAATTTTTATGTAACGTATATATAACGTCTCTCAAGTTTGTTTTCGGGTATGTAAATTATGTTGCTTCTGGATTTCCTTAAGTCTTTCACAGGTTAGTGATGAATGATTAAAATGAACAGATTTGGCGTGTAATTATATCTATCTATCTATATATCTCGAACAGACTACTGCCTAAGAGGGGCTTCATTAACTGCATGTGTATGATTCGCACAAGCAACAGAAGTCATTTTGAGAACTCAACAGCTTTAGTAATATTCAGGCCATTGTCGTGCATGCACACGATCGCTCTCTATTAACCATTCTTGCAATATAAAGTCGTTGCAGTGTTTTCACTAGTGGTGGCTAAAACATGATGCTTTTGCTCACATTTACTATTAATTCTATGTGCTGTCAAACTGATAAAGGCTTCAATTTTTTACATTGACGCTTAATAACCCAAATGAAACTTATATTCGACATTCGGCCAAATAGTTTTGCACCGAATAATCGGTATTCGGTACATCCCTAAAATACACACACACACACACACACCTTGGTTTTGCTTCGGCCAGAATTGTTCATTCTGAGGGTCAAGCTTGTTGCTCCACCTTAGACCTACGGCTTAATGTGGAATCCAAACACGATCCACCACGGGTGGTCAGAAATTAAGAGTCCTTCCCCGGACTCGATCTCGTGACCTCCCGATCAGTAACCCAGTGTCTTAACCACAAGGCTACTCGAGATACCCATTTTATCTACCATCCAATTTTTATTGTATGGAAGGATGAACAGCTGGGTTTGCTGCGCGCTGACCGCTGTCACGGGGTATCGAACCCGGGACTGGTGGATTCGTAGTCAGCGATGCTAACCAGTACTACACTGAAAAAATAGGAAAAGCAAATAAAAAGAATACTGAAAACTTATACTATGCTTACACTTATGGATGTGTTAAGCTTTCACACAGAATAATAGTAAAGTATAGAACAGAAATGGTTCTCCCTCTTGTGTCAGCTACTACCGACAGAAAATTGTTGTGAACGAAGATTTATAAGAAAGTGTAAAGAGAACCGCTTCATTCATACCATGCATACACTTATCTCGTGTACCTAATTACGCACGAGAGAACTGGAAAATAAAGGATGACATGAAACGCTAAACTAATTAATCTAATCTACATCATGCATTTTTATAAAGGATTTTTTTATTTTTTTTATTTACAAGAATTCATTATTTCATCGCTGCATCATATATCCGTTGAGTGCCGAAGCCACTGTGCCGAGAGACTTGTTTTCAATAGAAGTTTACTCTTTACATTGCCATCTTTCGCACTGGAATTATGTACGTAGATGAGAGAGCACTGATCCATAGGCACCTCTAGCCGGTCAGCACATACCAGTTTAAGAATTCTTACGGAGCCGTACATCAGGAAAACTTTCTCCCCCTTTTTCAAGAGTTATCACAATTTATATTGCGTCCTTTGCGTAGGAATTAATTTGATAAGGGAGTAGGTACTAGAGGTGGAAAGAGTACATCAGTACTCGAGTACGTGTTTTTGTTGTACTCTTTCAATGCAATGCGTTCATATGGTCTAATAAGCTTCGCTCGTGCAAGCAGCCAAGAACCAGTTAAAGTTTGAAACCACACACTTGCATTCGTACTCGAATACTAAAAAAAAAACTGCACTCGTGCTCTTACTCAAACGCAAAAAAGATATACTCGTACTAGATCACTCGAAAAATACTGTACTCGTACTCGTCCAGCTCCATAATTTTGGTACTCTTTCAGCCTCTAGTAGCTACTGATCCAGAGACGCATCCAGCTGGCTACTACCCAGCAATTTAAGAATTCCCCCGACAGAGTACATGTGCGTATTTATTTATTTTTTATGAAATTGTGTTGCGCACTATTTAAAACTAAAATTCTACTCTAGCTAAGTATCTCTTCAGAGGTTTTGACTCCCGAGAATTTTCAAGTTTCTCATCGTGTCTGAATCCCCAGTGCTTTGAAACCAGACCAGACTAACCCCCTACATTTATCGCGAAAGAGAACATCACTACTTCCTTGTAAAACTAAAAACTTGTATGTATACAGCAATTTCCCTAAAAAGGTCTAACAATCCTACGTGTACCCAAATAGCATCCCTAAAATTGAAGACGTCTATTAGGAGGTTTTGACTCGAGAGATCATCAAACTTCCATTCTCTACCAATAGAGTATCATCCGAGAACTTAGTGTTCTGAAACCAGACCGGAACCTCCTATTATGATTATTGGCAAAGGGAACGTTACTACTCTCTTGAAGAGCCTCCCTTAACACTTTAATGCCGGAATTTTTTGTAGGGTTGAGTTATGAATGCGCGCATTTGAAACGTTACCAATTTGTAGCGGTCGTCGCTTAGGGTTAAGCAGCTTTCTTTTAATTAAAAGTAGCAAAAAAGGTGGGTAATAAGTTGAATTAATGCGATTGTTAATTAATGCAATTTGACGTGATCCTTAATTAAAAATATTTTGAGTGAGAGTGAGGGGTTAGTTTTAAAATCCCAGTTGGTATGCCCAGAGAGTAGTTTAGTTTCAAAATTTAGTTGGCATCCTTGCACCTCATTTTCAGATTTTTTTGCTGAAAGTTGTGATAGCAAGCGCATTGTGTTTTATAGTGCTTTTTAACGTAAATTCCGTAAGTCAGCTTAGGCCAACTTAACCCCTCTCTCTTTCAATGTTGTTTACCTTAATTCGCCCCATATCTTTAATCAGTGTTTTAAAATGTAAATTGAATAAAATAATATAAAATTTATTTCTTGTTAATACAATAAACATTACATTAAAAAAAAAAACACTCCAAAAGAAAGAAGTGGCTTCTCAAATTTCGAGGTTTGACTCCCGAGAACTGGCATCGATTAGAATCGCGTAAATAAAATATTTAAAGGTAAAAAGTCTATAATTTGAGAACTTCATTACTGGTACGAGATCTGACCGGTCTCCTACAACATTTACGATCAAAAGAACATCACCATCCCAACTCCACCCGAACAACAACAACTTCCCATATAATCCTCTTTTGTAGGCTTATTTTGGAGATCCGGTGCTAGTGTCTCCGAGAAACTGATGCAATGAGAAAACGGTCATAACTATATGAAGGTTTTGACTCCCGAGTGCTCTGTAACCAGACCAGACCAGCGCCTCCTACTACATTTACGTATAAAGGGGAATCACTGTTTCTCTCGATAAACACCATGTACCTAAAGAGTAGCCATCCTTTACTTAATTAGCATTCGGAGGTTTTGTATCCTGAGAATTCCCATCAACCTTCCCATCTCTACGAGTCGGGGTATCACTTATTATTGAATATATTAACTGAAGTGCTTGCCACGACCCGTGCGGATATGCTATTCCCCCTCCACTATTAATAGGTGGGGAGGAAAAAAAACCCTCGCAACGTTTGTTTCAAATCTTTTACCCCCTTAGTTTGAAACCGTTTCTCATAATGTTCTTATCACCTAAGTCAAAGAAATTCTCATAATTTATGTTATTAAAAAATTTGAGCACCTAAATTAATTCGCCTATCGTACACCGACAGGCTGTCTGTCTTTGTTTTATTATGTTATGTTGGCATAAACTTTGTTGTGCTGCGCTGAACCCTTTCTACCATTTATACGAGTATATTCAGAGCTGGGCAATAAATACATTGAATGTATTTAAATACTAAATACATGGGAGAAATGTATTTAAATACTAAATACTAAATACATTTTACGAATGTATTTAGATACTAAATACAAAATACATCAATTGTATTTAAATACATTTGTAAATACATTTTAAATACATACAAATTTGCTTGTTGAAGCCATGACACGCACACGATAAAGAAATCAACCGCTTTCGACTAAGAGTGGACACAACTGATTGAACTGACACGTTGAAACATGAACCATGCTGTACTACACTGTCGACGCGTCGTACTGTGCTAGTACAGAACGTGTATTAAACCAGTAAAAGTATTTACATTTTTATATTTTGAGTATTTAAATACATTGTATTTAAATACTTATTAAAGTATTTAAATACTATATTTAAATACATGAAAAACAATGTATTTATAAATACAGTTCTAAATACACAAATGTATTTAAATATGTATTTAAATACAAATGTATTTAAATACTGCCCAGCTCTGAGTATATTCGTATTCATATAGAGCGATCAAAAGTTGCAGTATTATTCTAAATGAGGCTTAACAAACGACTTGTATAATAGCAAAACAATGTCTTTGCATATTAAAAAAAATTACTAGAAATAAGACCCAGTACTCTATTAGCTCTATTGTTACTAAGTAACAATGACATCAAAATCCTTTTCCTTCGAGGCTTCGTTTAACGCACTATTTATAAACCTATGTGCGCGACTTTACATTTATCTATGTTAAATTTCATTTGCCATTTATTTGACCACATAATTAAGATTGCGCTGTAAATTCTCTCTATCTAGTGAACTAATTGCTTTACCCACAATTTTGGTAAATTTAGAAATTTTACTCGCTAAATTGATAAAAAGATCGTTATCGTATATTAGGGAAAGTAATGGTCCGAAAAGGGACCCATGCGGAACATCGCTAAATGACTTTTGACAGTACGACTAAAAATTCGACGCGTTTGGCTTAGCACAGTTTCTAACTTAAGTAAAATTACTATCGGTTCCGTTATTTCTATTTGATTGAAGTTCATCGGCAGTTTTAGCAACTTTTGCTTCAGTTTTTTGTACCTTATCCTGAACCAGTTTAATACGATCGTGTTTAATTTACCCACACAAGTTGAACTGTTAAGCTCAATTCCCTTTAAATTACCTTCAACACTCGAAACCTTTTTACTAATTACCGTAAGATCTTTTTGCGTCTATATTAATTTTTTAAATGGCTTTATTTTTCAATTTTAGAATTACATTTCATAAATTTTTTTTTTAAATTTCCTTCTTTTAACTCTTGAAACTTATCATCAGTATACAACTTTAAATTAGTCTTAAACTATTTCCCCGTCTATATACTCGTCTACATATACATCACGAGTAAAATTGAACCGACATTTTATACAGACACACTTTGTAAACGTCATTTTAACAATCTTAACAATAAATAAAAAAAAATATTTATCGTAAGATTTTACGAATTGAACCACTGTGGCTAAAAAATTTGTATGGAAAAAGTCAATAAAGAATTCCCAAATATCGTTCAAATATATACAATCAAGCAAATACTTTGATTAACATAGTGATTCTTAACCGAGGAGGTACCAATGGCAACGGGTGCCAGGGAAAATTTTCTACACACTCAAATAGTGTGCAAGATTTGGTCTAACCTTTTCTTGAAATGATCCACAGAGGAACTGTTCACAACTTCTGAAGGTAACCTGTTCCACGTGTCACAGATCTTGTAGGTAAAGTAATTCCCACACACACTAGTCCTAAACCGTTTCAAATCCAACTTCCAACCATTGTTGCGAGTTAGGTTATCATTTAAACTAAACATGCTTCTAAAATCGACATCGTTGAACCCGCGTAAGAGCTTGAAAACCTCGATCAGTTGACCGCACAGCCTCCGAGTTTCTAGCGAAAACAAGTTCAGGGCGCGTAAGCGTCGATTGTAGCCCATATGCCTAACGGAAGGGATTAACTTTGTGGCCCTCGCCTGCACTCGCTCCAGCCTCTCAATATCTTTCCTGAGGGTGGGCGACCAGAACTGCACAGCATGCTCCAGGTGTGGCCGAACCAGGGAATTGTACAGAGCGAGCACAATCTCCTTGTTCCGAAACTGAAATTGCCTCCTGATATAACCCAACAGCTTCTGAACTTTCTTTTCCACCTCTACGCACTGTTTGGTAAACTTAAGGTCGCTGCTAATTAGCACACCCAAGTCCTTTTCCAAATCAGTGGCCTTGATATTACTCCCCAACATGTAGTAGTCCGACTTGGGATTGGCGTAGCCAAATTGCATGACCTTGCATTTACCCAAGTTAAATGGCATTTGCCATTTTTCGGACCACACTCCTATCCTACGTAGGTCCGCATGCAGTTGTTCAATCGCCTCTGGCGTCCCAACATTGGCTCCAAGCGTCGTGTCATCAGCGGATTTGGCGATCCTACTGACGATGCCACCGTAGATATCATTTATGTAAATGATAAACAGCAGTGGCCCCCAAACGGAACCCTGAGGAACCCCGCTAGTGACCGAGGCCCAACCCAAACTAGCCCCTTTAATTACAACCCTCTGCCGCCTATTCTTCAGCCAGTTTTCAATTCAGCTACGGTACCTACTTCCCCACCGATACACAGCGCGCGCATTTTGGCCATTAGCCGGCGGTGAGGTACATCATCAAAGGCTTTCTGAAAGTCGAGATAAAGTATACCAATCGCCCTACTCTTATTATACTCACTCAACATGACGTGGAAAAACTCGAGCAAGTTGGTGAGACACGACCTCTGCCGTCGAAACCCATGTTGGGAGTCCCCAAGCAGCTTGTAGGAATCCAAATGGTCAACGATCCTATCCGCTATTATCCCCTCTAATAATTTACCTACAACCGAAGTGAAACTAATAGGACGATAGTTCCCTGGACTTTGTGATCCCCTTTCTTAAAGCTAGAGGTCATGTTGGCTTTTCTCCAGTCACGAGGCACCTGGCCCGTCTCCAACGATTTGTTGAAGACTGTAGTCAGGTGCGGAGCCACCTGGTCGCGCACCTCCCGCAACACTGGGAAGGAACTGGTCTGGCTCAGGAGCCTTAAACGCGCTCAGTTTGTCTATTCTATCGGCAACGACTGTCGCGGTACACCGAACACTATCCAGGCCAGCATCTTCGTGCTTGACGCCTGGCTCGGGAATGACGCGGGTGTCCTCCCTGGTAAACACTCCCGCAAAGTACTCATTTAGCACATTAGCGATGTCCGCGTCGGAGGTCCGCAGAACGCTGCTGGGATCCTTTAACGGACCTATCATGCTTCTAATGGGCTTTCTACTATTAACATAACTGAAGAACTCCTTAGGGTTCCCCTTGCAGAGGCTTGCCACCCGGAGTTCTTCGTTACGTTTCGCTAGCCTAACCTTCGCCTTCATTTCCCTGCACAGGCGGACATACGCCTCAGTGTTCTCATGGGAACGATTGGCCTTCGCCCTCATATACGCAGTTTTCCTATTTCAGATAGCCGAAGCGATATCACGACTGAACCACTTAGGCTGCGTTGAACCAGGGGTGACCGGTTTTGAGGATATGGCAGCAGTGCAGCACCATAAACTGGTCCCGGAATGCACTCCACACTTCCTGAACATCGCCACCGACCTCTAACCCCATCTCACCTACGCTATCCCGGAGGCTAATAAAGTCTGCCCGCCGTAGATCGCGCTTATTGCCTCTAGAGTCACTACGCTTCACCCGAGGGACGCGCACACAGAACCTATCAGACCGTGATCACTCCCACCCAACGATTCGTCAACGGTGAGGCCAGTGACGAGGTTGTCTTCGGTCGTGAATACTAAGTCTAGAACGCTTTCGCCTCGTGTAGGCCCATTGACCCACTGAGTCAGGAAGTTCTCATCAGCAAAGTCAACTAGCTTCCTCCCTTCGGCATCAGCAGTCCTATCTTCCCAGTTTATGCCGCGACAGTTGGTCTTCTAACACCACACACACACACACACACACACACACCCACACCCTGTCTTCTAGCAGGCTATGGAGTTCGGTGTACAGGGCGGTATCATCCTCGAGGAGGAGATGCGGAGGTCTGTACACCAAGATTAACCTGTAGTTCGTCCGTACCACGTTCAGATCGACGCCAAGCAGCTCCCGTTCCGATCGGAACTGGTAGTCAACCGGACTCAACGTGTCCCTCACGTATATATATATATATATATATCGACCCAGTTGTCCCCACTGGCTCTTTTCAGAGTGTACTTACTGAAAAAAGGAAAAAAGCCCCCAGTTTTTTTAAATACGGACTGATTATTTGACCGGAATTTCTGATCAAATAACCACGGGCTATTTAACCGTGCCGGGTTATTGGTCGAATAGCGACGGAACCTCACTAAATTATCTCTATTTTAATACGAAACCTTAATAATACATGCCAAAGTAAGGATATAAAGGTAAAATACTATTACAATAAAAATTGAAGTTTTATTTGTTAAAAAAACAGTACCTGAATGTTCATTGTTCGTAAGTAATGCATTTACCCTACTTCCCCCTACACACTTGGCACAACCAGTTTCTGGTCTTGGATAGTTGTTTCCTCCCCACGCAAACTGAATGAATCAAGACCAAACGTGAATCACACTGGACTGATGGCTGATTCTCTCACTCCGTCATACACACTCCACATTCATAATTCTTATTCAACTCCTTATGCTGGACCACACGTGCCTTGAAGGCATCATCATCAAAAGAGCGCCGAATTTTCTTGGTGTTGAATTCCTGGTCAAGTGCTGATGATGGGACTGCTGCTGGATCTTGCTCCACTTGATCTTCAGTGATGGTGACTCCCTTTTCCACAGTATCATTGGCAACGCTGGTATTGACAAACCACTGCAGACACTGTCGATCCCTTGCCTTTGGTGGTTTCTTCACAAAGGGTTGCGGCTTGTCCTGCTTTCTCTTCTTTCTTGGTAGGCCAATTGCTGTGGTAGTGTGTCCCTTAGGATGACCTTTCTTTGGTCTGTATGCTGCAGGCAGAGATACCTCACTCGGGTTAACAGGCTGAAGCGGAATACCAGCATCATCTTGTCACTAGGAGGCAGGTCTGGCAGGACGTTCATGTAGTCAGTGGTAAGGAGAGTGTCAGCAGCAGCAGGTATTGGAGGTGTGGTGTTGGCAGCAGCATATTGGAGGTGTGGTGTTGGCAGCAGCAGTCACATTAGTGTCGGTAGCAGCAAGAACTAGAGGGGTGGTGTCAGCAGCAGCAGTCACATTAGTGTCGGTAACAGCAAGAACTAGAGGGGTGGTGTCAGCAGCAGCAGCAGGGATGGTGTTGGTAACAATGAATTCATTACACCCATCCATGGCAATCTCTACCACAGCAGCAGACTTCCCCTGCTGCCACATTGTCATAATCTGTTGAAGAGTTAA
>JAJOZX010001224.1:775000-825000 GCA_023014485.1 Bathynomus jamesi | reverse complement strand
TCGCAATGTCGTTTTCAATGGAAGGATCGTCAAATTGCTGAGTCGATCCTCCAGCATTGTCGACCGTAAATACTTTTTTATTAATTTCAACTTTGAGAAACTTCTTTCACCAGATGCAACAGTAACTGGAATAATCAGTAGTAGTCGCAATGCAGTCGTGAAATTTGGGAAATCCACAGAACGATTGTTCAAAGTGATGAAGCCCAATATCTTCAGTGGATCACTTTGTATATCTTCTGGAAGAATTGGTTTCAAGGCTTCCATTTCCTCAGCAAGCATGAATCCATCAATGTCGCGGTCTTCTCCATCAGTCAGTTCAAGTTCGAGATCTTTGCTGCGCTTACGTAGGTCTGTCTTGGACATCTTTGTGAACATGTACATGAAGCCAAACTTTGAGTGATGTTCTCTCAGTTGTTCGAATCGTCGTTCCAGGGAGGATATGGCAGTGTCTAAAATTGTGTTAAACACACACACATTTTAAATTTTTCTTCAGCATCTTCATTTGGCTGGTCTTGACCTTCATAGGAAAATATCTTCTTTCGTCTGACCTGTGTTGTCTTGAATTCTGGCTCGATTTCAAGCTACTCTGCAATCTCTTTAGCATCTGTTACAGCACTTTGAAATCCACTCTCCCGATATTCTTTCATCCACTTACATGTTCTTTTCAAACTCTCGATGGCACTTGCCAGATGCTTTGAATCACACTGAAGATCTTTACTCACGTAATTGACTTGAAAGAGGAGGTCATACCAGAATATGACAGCAACAATGAATTTAAAATTCATCTCTTTGCAAAGTTATTCTGCTTCGCTTCTTCCTTGAGCATCTTTTGCTTTTTCAGCAATTTCGACAAATGCATCATAGATCTCGACAGCTTGATATCGTACAACTTTGACACTTTGCACCGGCATTCCCATCTTTGTCTCGCTCGAGGGCTTCACTGAGAACTCTTTCACATACTTGCAGAAGACTGACCCTCGATGGGTTGAGGCTGGGAAGAAGACATAAAGGCGTTGAATAAACCCGAAAAAAGAGAGTGCTTGAACACAGGTTTTTTCCATGTCCCCAAGTAGCAAATTGTAGTTGTGGCATGCGCATGGAGTGAAGAATGCTCTTGAATTCATTTCCAGAAGTCGCGCTTGAACGCCTGATGAGTGTCCCTTCATGTTCGCACCATTATCGTATCCTTGTCCACGAATATCACTCATTTTCAGTCTAAGTTTGTGAAGTTTCTCTAATCAGTACCCCTAGTAGGTTTTCTCCCGTGGTCTCCTTCGCGTCAATGAACTTGGTGTTCAAAAATTCCACTTTCAGTACCTGATGATCCATGAGAGACTAAGGGTGCGCGATTCGGATATTTTTATTTCGATTCGATTCGGCACTTGTTTTCTTCGATATTCGATTCGACTGCGACTGTGCACTGCACTCGCTTATATTTACAACATACTGAAAAGCGTAATAAAGAAGTGAACCCAAAGAACCGGTCCAAACTTGTCACACCGCAAGGCGCGCGTACGTGATTCTGTGACATCACAAAATCAAAAGCTGACCATGCGCATTGAGCGCACTCAGATCTTTATAAAAGCGTAATCTCTCAAATATCCAACTATTTTATAACGTTATTATCAGGTCATCCCATATGTAATGTCGTTTTTTAGATCGGAATTTGAAGGACAAAAAAAAAACTTTTTAATCTAGTATATATTTTCCATCTGAATCAATGACACTCTGCCAACGTCCTACAAGCTTTTCAATGCCATGTTTATAAAATTCAGGGGGTTTTGAGGCAAAAAACGTACAAAGACTGGTGTGCAGGTCATCTAAAGAAGTATACTGTTTCTCGTCAAGATAGTTTTGCAGACTCCTGAAGAGATGATAATCTGAAGGCGCAAGGTCTGGAGAATATGGAAGTTTTTCCAACTCAAGCTCCTCAATTTTTGCAGAAGTGATCCGAGCGGTATGAGGACGTGCGTTGTCGTGGTGGAACACGATTCCTTTCCGATTAACCAAAGGTGGTCTCTTTTCTTTTAGTGCAGTGTTCAATCGATCCAGTTGTTGACAGTAGACTTCAGCGGTGATTGTTTGGTTGTGTGTGTAAGGTTTCAAAGTGTATTACACCACCTTTATCCCACCAAACACTAAGCAAACCTTCCGAGGGTGAAGATTTGGTTTTGGCTGTGGTGTCGCTGGTTCTCCGGCACAAACCCACTGTCGACGGCGCTTAACATTCTGGTACAGTATCCACTTTTCATCACCAGTCACTAAACGGTGCAAAAACGGATCTTGGAGTTCACGGGAATGAAGAGCTGTGCTAATGTTTACCCGCACCCTCAGATTGTCGACCGACAATTCATGTGGCACCCATTTTCCTAACTTAGGCACTTTCCGAGTTGTTGCAAATGTCGATGGATGGTGGATGGGGATGAATTGAGTTTCTGGGCCAATTCTTCGACAGTTGTTAAACAGTCTTCTTCAAGTGCGGCTAACAGCAGGTCATCATCAAACTCAGCAGGGCGTCCAGAGCGTGCTGCATCTGTCAAACAGCAGTCACCATTCCTAAACTTTTGAAACCATCTTTGACATTTCCTCACATGCAGAATATCGTTGCCATAAACGTCCTGAATGTTTCGCGTTGCTTCAGTAGCACTATTCCTTTTTGAACTCGTAAAGCATTATATGCCTAATATGCTCTTCTGATACCGCCATGTTTATGAGGGGTTCACATAAAGCAAAACATACGTGTTCACTGGTCAAGGTCTGTAAAGTATGTAGCGAAACACGATAGATCTCCTCTTCGATATAACCTTCGGAAAATTTATGCTTAAACCGAGTAGGACAAGTTTAAACTTAATCTATCGTAAAAAACGACATTACTTATGGGATGACATGATATATATATATATATATTACATATATATATATATATATTACATATATATATGTCACAGTATATATATATATATATATATATATATCGTATTTGACGGCTTACAAGACGCTGCGCCGTGGAAGACGCACCTTAATTTTGGAAAGGTAAATTGAAGAAAAAAGTTTTTGATGCACTTTGTTAATACAATGGATATGTAAAATTCAATAAAAAGAGAAACCCAAAAGCCAATAAAGAAAGATAACACTGCCCAACACCAATTTTGCTGATTTAATTCTAACACCTGTTTTTAGGTAACTTTGGTGTGCTGATTTAAAAAATCACCTTAGTTTTTGCCTATCACGTCAGGTTTTCGAGCAATCAAATACGGAGATATCGCATTTTGGCAGGGTTATGCCCAATTTTTTTTCTTTTGAAAAAAATAAGTTTTTACATATTCAGAATCAGCATGGAAAGTAAACAATTGTGCAGGGAGTGAACTTTAATATACAATGGTAATATTGACACATAAAGTGATTAAAAGTGTTTAAATAAGCAAAAAATGAACCCATGATCATGACGTCACGCTCACACCTGGGGAAATCACAGATACCCAAGATTTTAATATGTTGTACATGACCTTTAGATTTAATGCGCAGATTTGCGTATTCCACAGATAAAATTTAACAGCAAAACAGCTGTTAACAGGTCTAAAAATCATCAATTTTGATAAGTGCCCTTCATGGATCACCCAAAATAGGCATATTGCATTGCACATTGCACGAAAACCTGATGTGATGGACAAAATCTAAGGTGATTTTTTAAATCAGCACATCAATATTATCCAGAAACAAGTCTTAGAATTAAATCACCAGCAAAAAATTTTTTTTTGTTGGGCAGTGTAATATGATTATTACTCTTATTATGTTATTAATCAGACGCAGGGCGATTTTTAAAGGTATTTATAAGGAAAAAAAGTGCGTCTTATAAGCTGACAAATATGGTATATAATTTTTTTTTTTTTTTTTTTTTTTTTCAATTGTTATTCCACGGTTTCGACAGGTTTATCGTCTCCTCAGGTTACAGTTAGCGAATCGAAGAATCGAAATGTTTTGCTCTAAGTCGGGTTGGGTTTCGATTCTTTTACAGAATCGACCCGAATCGACATTTTCGATTAATCGCACAGGCCTATCAGAGACATCGCAAAGTAAGGGACATTTGCTCCTTGTAACTAATGTCGGGTGCGCAATCAAGGATCGCAGAGAAATACTTTGCCATTTTAATTCTGTGTACAATGGTTGCTCGAACTTTGTTGCCCATAGCGAGATGAGTTCATTTTGGATTCGTTTTCCCAGGTTATGATCATCAATTTCGTTATTGACTATTCTTCTTAGATGGTCTTGCATGACTGGATCAAATCTTGAGAAGCTCAACCACTCCAAGGAAGTTGCCATTATTCCGTCTGAAGATTGTATCTACTGATCCTCGGAATGCCATGTTGTTTGAGAGGTACTGTACAATGGCGAGGAGGCGCTCAAACACATTTTTCCACCTAAGCTTCTCCGTATTGATTCGTTCCTGACTGAGCTGATCCACAGTGCAACTTTTGATCAAACGTTGTTCGAGTTCCATCCATTGGAGAGTCTCCTTCAGATGGCCCTGTGATCTTTCGTGCTCAGACGGTCTGGAACTAGTATTCACCCAGTCACAGAATCCTCCACACCCCAAGGCATTGTTGGAGTTTCCAAATAACTTGCAACAGAAACAAAATATCCAATTCTTAGAGATTGAATAAATAAGCCATTTCTGTATACCAACTTCTCCATTTTCCATCCGTCTCTCGTAATGACTTTTTGAAAACTTGCGGCTATTGTCATCTCTGGGAAAGTTAGTCTTCCTCACACTGTGGTGGGCCTTTACTCACTAGTAAATCTCTGACTTTTGTGCTGACAGTTTCCGGCCATTGACCTGGATCTTTGAGTGCATCCAGAGGCTGATTTTGCAGAATTGGAGTCTGATCCATGGGTTCTTCTTCCCTCTGGATTAGGGGTGCACCGGATATGATACTCGGCCGGATATTGCGAAATATCCGGTATCCGGCAGGATATGAGTCATATCCTGTATCCGGCAGGATATGGGTCATATTCGGCCTGATATGCTGGATATAGGCCAAGACATTAGAAAATTAACACCTGTATGAAAATCTGCCATAATATATAACATACAAACCAAATAGTCTTTATATACAAAAAAAATGGAAAGCCCTACAGGGCCCCCTAAACCAGTCCAGCAACACTTTTTATATTAAATCAACACAATACTGATGACAAGAATAAATAAAACATCTGTCCATCCTTAACGATTACAGTTCTATTAATATAATCAGAGCTTTTTATAAAACGTCTAGGCGTTAAATTTTTTAAAAAGAGTAAAATATTGCTAGACCCCTGTACTTGCTTTCCATTCTTTTTTCTCCTTTTTTTCCTTTATTTTCAAAACATTACAAGCTTGACAAATGTAAAACAATACATTGAATACAATATAAAATGCCTGGAATGAAATCAATGAATGGAGGGCAGTATTGTATAGGTCAGATGCCGCCATTCAGCCTGGAGGTCTTCAGAATAAAAAAACTTAACAACAGTGATTTAGAACTTTTTTCCGTTGTGGTGCAGAAACAAGAGCATTTCTCATCTTTTAGGCAATATTCGGGATCGCCTTGCTTTATAGATGGTTTCCATATTCAGAAAACATTCTCTGAAAATACAGAGGATGCGGGTGTGCAGAGAAGCTTTGAAACAATAGTTTTAAGGAGAGGAAATCGGTCCTCCTACTTCCAAATTTGAACTGGACAGTGTTTCCTATCTACGAGAGGTTCAGATGCATATCGGTCTAACTCCCCTGCAATTAGTAGAACAGGAGCAGTCTTTTTTTTTTTCAACCTTTCTTCTCTTGTAACTTACTTCCCCAGATTGCTCTCCTTTTGTGATCTCCATAAAACACGCTTCAAGAATGTCCTCTTCGTCTTTCCTCTTTCGCATAGGAGAACTGGAATTTGAACTTCTTTCGCTTCCACTTTCATTTTCATTAGAATCATTACCACCTTCGTCATTTTCAATACCTATGACTTCTTCAATCAGCCAGGATTTAGCCTGCTCTTTTTGATCTTGTTGAAAGAAAGATAACTTATACTGCGGATCTATTGCAGTCGCAGTCACATTAGCCCTGTTTTTCATTATGTTAAAGACTTCCCATCATTACTCTCCGACAAGAAACGCGCTCCAAGAGAAGTCAGGAGTTCTCTCTTTGTCGTTTGAACACCTTGGTCATCATGGCCAATCTTTGAAAGAAATCTTTGTAAAATACAAATGCTTGGGATTACGGAAGACAGTTAATTTTTCCGAACTCATTTCCCGAGTTAGTTGGAAGAATAGTTTTAATATTTTAAGGAGATTTCGTATCAGTGTCCACTCGAAGGATGTGATGGTAGGTAATTCACTACGATCAGCCAAATACAGTTGCACTGGAATTTTTAATTTATATAATCTTTCTAGCATCAAATATGCACTGTTCCAACGTGTTGGGACAACTTGAACCGATAGGAGAGGCTCAAGATTTTGCTGCACTTGAATGTGTTTGAAATTGTTACAGGCCAAAGGAGAATGATTACAGTGAGTTGCAAGGCGGCGACTTTTTGCAAGGATATCAATTACACTCTGAACCATAATTGAGTCACTAATAACCAGTTGGAGTAAATGAATGCTGCAGTGTATTGAAGGTATTTCAGCCAGGTCACTACCAAGAGCCATATTACTAGCTCCATCCCTCACCAATAAATTTCTCTTATTTGCATCAAGATCCCAAGTATCTCACATAGAGCGAAACTTTTCAGATATATTCTTGCCAGTATGCGACCCTGAGAAATGAGAGGCATGTAGCACAGCATCGTATCTTTCAAAATCTTTACCTATCCAGTGACCCGATAATGATATAAAACTTTCTTGAGAGGTTGTGCATGTCCATATATCTGAAGAAAAGCTGACATGCTTTACTTCTTCCAGCTTCTGAGCAATTTTAGACTTGAACTCATTATAAAGACGAGGAATTATAGTATCAGAGAAGTACCTTCTGCTCGGTAAGAGATATCTGGGTTGGAGGTAGGCCATTAGAGCAATAAAACCATCATCTTCAACTAAAGTAAATGGCTGGTTGTCCAAAGCCATCATCATGCCAATTTTACGGTGAATCATCACAGACTTGGAGTCATTGATGTCCCATATATTTTTTTAGATGAAAAGCTTTCCTCTATTGAGATCTGCTTACTCATTTGGTCCATTTTCTTTTCTTTCAGAGTACTACCAGTAGAAGTTGATGGTCTAGCCCGTATTCTATCTATGCCTATTTCCTTTGATTCAGTCGCAGCTATTCTTTTTTTGTCATTTTCGTTTTTGGCTTCAGCATACTCTTTTGGGTGATTAATCTTCAAATGATTATGAAGAGGTGTTGTGCTAAAAGACTTTTGGCCACTTTTCTCCGTCCCACGTTTGATAATCTTTTGGCAAATATTACACGTTGCAGTGATATCGCTAGGATCATTTATTGTATACAGTGACCACACAAAACTTAAAATGATTAATACTTAATAGTTTAATACAACACAAGAACCTAAAAGAGAACAAAACAATTAAACATCTGAATATACTTAAATTATTATTTATCTTATATTTGGGGGGGCGCTTGCCCCCAATGCAAAACATAGCAATGTGAGTGTAAAAGTATACGGTACCTAATAATATATCCGGCCGGATAGATATGACCATATCCGGCAAATCCGGTATCCGACCGGATATGAAAAATTCATATCCGGTGCACCCCTACTCTGGATATCACTTTCATCTATCAAAGCTGGTGATGACGCATGTGACGGCGCAGGCACATCTTGTTCAGTTTCAGCCTGTGGATCGCGTTTTTCTCGAAACTTTTCAAATGACCCATACATATGCCCAAGCTCTGATTTCTGCTTCGCTTCACGCTGTCTCTTCTGGTGACCGCCGAGATATTTCCGAGCAGTATCTCGCAATCTCTTTGGAGGCATCACTGTCAGTCGATATCTGAAATATAACAAAATATATAATTAATACGGAATACTATTGTATATGAATACTACTGTATATGAAGAGTTATAATGACAACCCGTATTTAATTTATCACTCAAAACCAAAATATTTTTTTATACTGTACTCGTATATTTGCGGGACCCAAAGCAGCTGCTTTGATTGCTTTGCCCAAAGGCCGGCAGTGGAGGCATAGGACTACTAGGACAACTTAAAGTTGCTTCATTAGGCCGAATCAATCGTGGACTAGGGCTGGGACCCGGTAGTAAAAATTCGGTCCGGTTCCGGCAGTTTATAAATATATTACTTAACACATATAGGCATATATATATGCGCGCCTCGGTGGTGTAGTGGTGAGCGTCGCTGACTACGAATCCATCGGCCCCGGGATTGAGACCCAGCAAAACCCAGCTGTTCATCCTCCCACACAAAAGAAAGTGGTTGGTATATAAATGGGTACCCTGGGTAGCCTAGTGGTTAGACGCTGGGCTGCTAGTGGGGGGTGGTTCGGATTCCACGTTAAACTGTAGGTCTAAGGTGGAGTGAAAAGCTTGACCTTCGTCAGAATGAAGAATTCGGGCGGAAGAAAACCAAAGGATATATATATACCGGGTGTCCGAGAATTATCTGTACAATATTTTGCTGTTATTAAGTGTCAACCATGAAGTGTAGAAATTCCAGTGTTGTCCCATTTTACAGAGAAATTCATTAAGTTTTTTCTGATAACAAGCCTTGACAAGTTTTTTTTCTTTTTTGTACGCGGGTGACAGACATTGATGATTTAAAAGCAAGAATCACAGCTGCTATTGAGCGAATTGATGTGGATATGCTGCAGCGTACATGGCAACATTTGGATTATCGATTGGATGTTTTGCGAATCACTGATGGTGCACATATCGAATGTTTGTAACAACGTTACTTTAATAAAAGAAACTTGAAAATACAGATTCTAAATAATCTTGTTTAAGAATTTTACGTGTGTTATCAAGAATTTTATTAAAAGATGAAATTGTACAGATAATTTTCGGACACACTGGAATTTCTAAAAAACTTGTCAAAACTTGGTATCAAAAAAACTTAAGAGATTCTCTGTAAAATGGGACAACACTGGAATTTCTACACTTCATGGTTGACTTTTAATAACAGCCAAAAATTGTACAGATAATTCTCGGACACCCGGTGTATATATATATATATATATATATATATACACACACGCCGAATTGTTCATTCTGACGAAGGTCAAGCTTTTCACTCCACCTTAGACCTACAGTTTAACGTGGAATCCGAACCACGCCCCACCAACAGCCCAGTGTCTTAACCACTAGGCCACCCAGGGTACCCATTTATCTACCAACCACTTTCTTTATTGTGTGGAAGGATGAACAGCTGGGTTTTGCTGCGCGCCGGCTGCCGTCACCGGGTTTCGATAAATCGGGGCCGATGGATTCGTAGTCAGCGACGCTCACCACATATATATATATATATATATATATATTACTTTTTAATACAAAAATTCATGTAGCTAGACAAAAGCCACGAAGTATACATCGGTATAATTAATAAAGTAGGGCACCTTTTCAGTTAGAATTCCGAGATTCACTTTTATGCATTTTACACAAGGTACTTTAAGTTCATTGATACAGTCGTAAGTGTTTCGGAGCATTGTTAATGCTGTGGCTAATTCACTCTCTAAATAATAATACCAGATTGCCGGAATTGGTAAAAAATCCGGTCCGGATCCGGTCTGGAAGGGCCAATCCGGCGGATTACGCTCGCTCCGGTAATCCGGTCCTAGCCCTATCGTGCGCTACAAATAATATAAAATAATAAATATTTAATAATAAATTGTCTAGCCCTAGTGAAAATTTAAAAAATGTATATTAAGTTTTGATACTGCATTAATCTGTATAACAATAGACGCGTGTTTCTAACTACAGTATTTGATAATGCGCCGCTCGCTAGTGAAATTTCGATAAGTCGAGCAGGTGTTTACTTTTATGAATAATTTCCTTTCACTATTTTCGTCCCATAACACTGGTCGACAAAATCGAACTTTTTCTCTCATCGAAGATGTATACACGTTTTTCTAGACCAATTTTGTACGCTGATACCAAATCTGTTTTCGGTTTTCCTCTAACGCATCTAGTTATTGAAATATGACGCGTTAATTTCGGCACAATTTATCGTAGAAGTACAACTTTATATACACCAACCTAAAAACGTTGCGAGTACGATTTTCTTTTGTAAACCTTGTTCGGATCGTGGCGGTACAACATCCAGCAGTAGTCTGCCAGCGTACTTTCGTTCCAGAAACCTTGGTAGCGATTTTCCAGTGACTGGATGTCTTGATGGAAACGTTCCCCTTGTTCGTCACTCACCGCGCCAAGGTTTTTGGGAAAGAAATCTAGATGCGAATGTAAAAAATGTATTTTCAAGGACGTGCGACAGCCCATTTCTCGATATGCATCGAGCAGTTTCTGAACTCCACCTTTGTATGCGGGAGACTCGTGGTTACCCAAGAAGTTTCGCACAAATCCATTTGAAAGCCTGCCATGCTTTTAGTTCTAAGGCATTGAGGTTTTCTTCAAAGCCTTCATCCGGCAAAACCTCCCTGATTTGGGTCCCCACAAAAATTCCCTCCTTCAATTTCGCGGTACTGATGTTTGCAAATTTCTCAACAAGGTATCGAAACGCTCTCGAATTTGCCTTACCCATCGCTTTCACAAAATTTTTCATTAAGCCGAGCTTATTGTGGAGAGGTAGCAGGAAAATCATCTTTGGATCAACTAAAGAAACACGCTGGACACTGCCCGTTCCTGGCTCGTATGTGCTTCTTTGATGCCAGTCACGTCTGATGAAATGATCCGCGGTAGCACGGCTGTCCCATAGGCATAGGAAACGACAGTATTTCGTGAACCCTCCTTGTATGCCCATTAACATACCAATGACTTTGAGATCACCACAGATATTCCATTGATGAGTGCTGTATTGGATTGCTTCGAGTAGTATATTCATGTTGTCATACGTCTCCTTTAGATGAACGGAGTGGGTAATCGGGATGGATGGCTTTAAGTTCCCTTTATGCAGGAGAACCGCTTTCAAGCTTCGCTGTGAGGAATCAATGAAGAGGCGCCACTCGGATGGTGTATGTACCTGTGACAAGTTCTCAGTCCATTGATATCATGGCAATAGCAGAGCGGACCGTCTACTGTAAAGAATGTCGCCAAATCCTGGTTTCGTTTTCGATAGTGACACACACTGACCTTTTCAAGTAAGTGTTTTGCTTGAGTCTCGAGGAGAGAAGTTCTGATTTCTCTTTGGAGAGGGCTAGGTCTCTAATGAGGTCATTCAACTCGTTTTGGGTAAGCCTCTCCGGCTCCGATTGCTCTTCGTCAGGTGTGTAGTCAAGATCAGCCGAAGGTTCCGCATCTCCACCAATCGCACCTTCGTCGGATTCCCTTTTGTCTTCTAAAGAATAGTCCATGTTGTGGAGGTACCGGAATCGGCATCGTGTCATCGTGAGGGATCTGTCTGATCGCGGAGTCTACGTTCGGATAAACGATGTTATGCTTAAGTTCTTCACGGAGAATCCAGTTATGTTAACATTGCAAAAGTAACAATCGCCATGATGGTCTCTCGGCTCCCTCCATATCATGGGTGTAGCGAATGGCATCGACTCGTTCCTTTGGTTCAACCAGTCGCGTAATCCATTTAAACAAGTGGTACAGATAACATGTGGCGCCCACGCCTTATCTTGGTCACCTAATGGACAGCCGAAGTATAACTGGTAAGTTTTCCGAAGATCCATCGTGATTGTACGCCGTTGTGATTTAGTCGCGCACGTAACAAATTGTCGGGGTGTTTTTTATACTTTCGAGGCATAATGATAGATGATGTAAATCACCTGAAAAAATAAAATATGTAAGTGGGCGACACAAAAACATTCTTTTGTGATGGCATTAAGAAGCTTGTAGATCGCTGGACTAAGTGTATTGAGAAACAGGGAGACTATTTTGAGAAGTGGTGTGTTTATAATCTATCAGATGTGAAAATATAATTGTGAAAATAGAGTGCGGATACTTATTGAATCACCTTCGTGTGTGTAATATATATATATATATATATATATATATATATATATATATATATATATATAATATATAATATAATATTATATTAAAACAAAAGCATTTTTTCTTAATATGTAACTCTTAGCCATAAATGATAAATATAACCGTGTGAAAATAGTTATATTTTTCATTGTTTTCAATAATTTCATATTTTTCGTCTGGCATTAGTCATAATAAAATAAAGTACACACAAAAACTTGAAATATGAAGTTTTTTATCAACAAAATGTGAATAAAATGTTAATTAATTATCCGATATCTACTGAAGAAGTAGCCGGATCGGCAGGATACCGGGTCGTGATCCGATATCTGGTGCATCCCTAGTATGTGGGCATAAACACCATTACCCCCATTTTCGTTTTGATGATACTGGTAATGGTACTTAAATGATTTTTAAACTTTTCATTTTAGTTATCCCCAGGAATTTTTTTTTATTAATTAATACTTAAACATTCTATGTTTTGATGATCGTGGTATTTATAGTTTTTTTTTTTTTGTGCCCATTTATGAGTATATTGTATTTTAAATAATTAATTTTTAAAAAAATTTCCTTATTTTAGTTACCCGTTGAAATGTTTTTCTAGTAAATAATATGGACGTTTTCCAGTTTATGTACCGTTTTCTACAGTACATTACATACAGCATAGTAAACATTTTTAGATTGAAATTATTTATTCAAGGACCATTCGGAAATGCATTTTAACATTTGTAAGAAAAGATCTTCATTTTCGTGTCTGCTACGCCATACAAACTCGCAGAGATAAGAGTCCACCATATTGCGGTTTGTTCCACTGTGCAGCTTGTTTTGTCGTTTAAAGACGTTCCAGGTGCTCTGACTCTATCTGCTGAGTGTGGGCACCGGTCGCTGGATCGACAAAATTTTCACTGTGATTTATAGTGTAGTGACGAAAGTTATAATGTGGGATTTTATCAATTTGATCGTAAGATTTCCACATATCACTAATAATAGTAGATCCAGGCAGAATGTTGGCTTTTATGCAACTTTCTAGTGTTTCTTTGCTTCTGTTAGGCACAGCATAGAGGAAAACTTCTCGAGTTTCCCTGCAAACTCCTCCAAAAATCCATTGTTGTGGGAGCGGTCTTCCTCGATTGTACTTCCGTTTTGATAAGAGGGTTTCGTCGATCTCAACAGTGTGATTAGGCCCACCAATTTTCTTTGGATTCTTCAAAATGTCGTTTGCGCATACCTGTAAAACAGAAGGTTAGGTTACGTTAGGTTAGGTTAGGTTAGGTTATCAAGAACTTACCTCTCTTAAAAAGTTGTTATAATCGACGGCGGTTGTATGACCAATATCCAATTCCTGCTCACAATATTTGATGCATGTATATTCTTTTGTCCATGAATATATGAAGGTAATTATTTTGTCAAGAGGCATTTTGGATCCTTCCAGCCACGTATCTTTACGGACAGAAACGGACTCATTGCAGCCATCTTTTCGACATCTCCAAGAACTTCGCATGGGTAGGAACTTCAATTTCATTTGGTGATTTTTTCGACAGAATTTACTCACTTCAATTACATTGTATTGCTGTAAAAACTTTATTGACGATTCCTCGGAAACCAAGTTGGCAAACAACCACTTCAGATTGATATTATCACTCATTTTTGATCTGAAAAGAAGCAAAAATAAATTATTTGAAAAACGGTACACAAACTGGAAAAGGTCCAATAATTATATTTAAGCCAGTAGGCTATACGTTGTGATTATCGTGATATTTGTAGTCTTGTTTACTTTTTATTCTTTTTTCGTTTCTTAATTTTTATTGATACCCATTCATAAGCATATAATATTTTAAATTCTTTAAAACTACTTTATATTTTAGTTACCCCCCTCCCCCCCTCCAACCCCTTTACGATTTTCTTTTTCCATTAATGATTATTTAACGCTCTATGCCAGTGGTACTCATTGCGCGGCTCGCGAGCCAAATGCGCTATATATAATATACAGTGCAAAAAACCACTTTTTTCTACGTGAAGGTCGAAATATGAAAATAAAAACCCACTCTAATAGACAGAGTTTATTTCCACGACAGTTTCGACGCCCACTGGCATCCTCCTCGGTGGATACAGAAAAACGATTCGTTTTTCTGTATCCACCCGAGGAGGATGCCAGTGGGCGTCGAAAGTTGTGGAAATAAACTCTATTAGAGTGGGTTTTTATTTTCATTTTTTATAATATACAGTATTTGGCTCGCGAGCCGCCCAATGAGTACCACTGCTCTATGCTGTATGTTGTGATGAGCGCAGTGTATTTATTTCAGTCAACCCTTGAAAATTTTATTTTTTTCCATTTTTAAATCATTTTCAACTTTTAAACAATTTTTTTTCAAATTTTACTTTTTGAGTTGCCTCTTATTTTATTTTTTATTTTTTCACCAAAACAGGAATTACAGCTTCAATGCTGCAAATTCAGAAATGTTGGGTAGTAAATATTATGTACTTCGATATACTGTATGGTTAGCTAAATAAATTGTTATACAGTATATATAAAGTACCGCCGTTTGCCGGGTTTGGTTCCGGCAAAACCGCGAACGACGGTATGAGAAAAATAGGGTTACGTTCCGGAGATCGCAGACCTTTAAGTCTGTAGTTTCCTAGGTCTGCATTAATTTATCGGTAAACATATATAATAATTAGATCAATACAACAATTACCAGTAATAAGAAATGGTAAAAATATAAATATGTACTTTAGCACTTACCTTAAGGTTGAAATTAATTTTGGGGAGCTTCGCAGGGTCAGGATCATCCGCCACTGGGGAGCTTGGAGCCCGAGGGGGGCGGGGACTTTTTGAAGGAGAACGTGGGACATTTGAAGAGGATTGATCAGCCTCTTCAACAACTTGAACTGGTTTGAAGAAGGACGTGATTTGAAGCCGTCTGGCTTTCTTTTTTTTTAAGTCCTTGTAGATATATCTATAGGGAGCCGTGCTGACTATTTGTCGTCGGAATTTGTAGATCCTCTCCATAAAGGGGTCACTATCTATAGCCTTCTCCATACCTGACTCTATAAGCATCTCTGCTACTGCCTGTGCCGTAAGATCCGGCTTCTCAGGCTCCTTTTCACTGTCCTCGGCACTTTCATTTGGTTGAATCAATTCTACGAGTTCTACTCTGTAAGCTCCTGCTGGTGGGATTCTAACCGTTCTTCAATTTTTTTCTTCCTGAATATCCTCAGTCCTCCCCTCCAACCTTTCATGCCAATTGGGCAGATTTTAAGATTTTATCTTTAACTGTAGGAAACCTCGGAAGTCATTGACCGCCTCAGGCCAACAGGCATTGAGCTTTGATAGCTTGACCTCGTCCCAGAATTCCTTAATGATGCTGAGGGCGTCCCGAATGTTAAATGATTGCCAGAAATCACGGCCACTTGTTGAGGAGCTGAATTCGAGAGTCTGCAGTAGATAGCTAAAACTACGCCCCGTGTAGCAGGACTTGAAGGTGGCAATGAGTCCTTGGTCCATCGGCTGAAGAATTGAGGTCGTGTTCGGGGCAGAAACATCGCTTCCACATTAGGATTACCAAACTCAAATATGGTAGGGTGTCCTGGCGCATTGTCAAGGAGTAGAAGGACTTTAAATGTCGGGTTCTTGGCGAGGTACCTCTGCACTTCATGTACAAAACTGATGGAACCAGTCTACAAATAACTTTGCAGTCACCCAGGCCTTTCTATTTTATCTCCAAAAACAGGCAAATGTTTTTGTTTCCATTTCAATGCACGAGGGTTCTCGGCACTATAACCAAGCGTGGGTTTGTACTTGAAATCGCGTGAGGCGTTAGCGCAAAGAAGCATTAGGCGGTCCTTGGCAGCCTTGAAGTCTGAGGCAGTTTTCTCCTCGGATATGTTAGTCCTCGATGGCATCTTTTTCCAGAACAAGCAGTTTTCTCCTCGGATATGTTAGTCCTCGATGGCATCTTTTTCCAGAACAAGCAGTTTTCTCCTCGGATATGTTAGTCCTCG
Source organism: Bathynomus jamesi (assembly GCA_023014485.1). Classification (NCBI taxonomy): domain Eukaryota; kingdom Metazoa; phylum Arthropoda; class Malacostraca; order Isopoda; family Cirolanidae; genus Bathynomus; species Bathynomus jamesi. The sequence continues at coordinate 808,906 of JAJOZX010001224.1, read as the reverse complement.
ATGGCATCTTTTTCCAGAACAAGCCTGTCTCATCTGCGTTGAATACTTGTTCAGGCTCGTATCCTTTGACCGTAATGAAATCCAAAAATTCGGGCTTGAACTGATCTGCAGCTTCTTGGTCGGCGGATGCTGCCTCTCCCGTTAATTAATTTCACATTGTGCAGGCTGTATCTTTTCCTGAAGCGATCATACCATCCTTTGCTGGCAGAAAAGCCTGGCTTGCCCTCCGAAGCTTCACCCTCTGTCCCCTTCAAATGCTCATAGATTCGCAGAGCCTTTTCGCGGATTATAGGTCTACTGATAGGAGCTTTCTTTTGGGTTTGACCTTCAATCCACACATTGAGCAACTTTATCATCTTTTCACTTAATGGTTTTCGCCTACTTACAAATGTTATTTTAACACTTGAAGGCACAGAATCACGAAGATTATCCGATTTTGTCCTCCTTTTTTTATGTGACGAAACGTGGATTCATTCACTTCATATTTCCGAGAGAAGCTGCGATTTGTCCTATTTCTAACTTATCAAGCATATTTATTTTATCGCTCAGGGACATAACCTTACGCCGCCTTTTTGCTGCTGAATTATCACCACCCTTGGGTTTGAATGACTATTAATTAATCACAGTATCTGAAAAATAAGGAAAAGAATTGTGAAAAACTAAAGGCAATAAGCGGGGCAAACCTCACTGACTGAGCAGAGTCTGTTCGAGATGGCAGGAAACCCAGAATTATTGCCGGTCGGAAATGGAAAGCCGCGAGTGAACAGGACCGCGGCCGCGATGGGCGTGGGGTGTGTACAAAACCTTAAGCGTGGATACGCAAAATCGCGATAGGTGAGCCGCCTGCGAACGACGGGGTTCATTATATAGGGTGGGGCACGGGAATCGAGTGTTTTTTGAATAGCTAGTAATCGGCCATTAGGAATGGGAGGGGCGTGCGGTAGGTAGCATTCCATTCCTGGGTTCATAGCATTTAACTTTAACTAACACTCACCTTTATCTTTCAGGTGCCATCATGGAGCAGTGGACGTTAGAACACCGCATGTTCGCGTATGATCATTTTGTTAGGAGTGGCGAGTCAGTGACAGCAGTTCAGCGTGCGTTTCGCCGCAGATTCAACATTCATCGAAATGACTCTGTTCCCGCTCGTGACACAATCTTACGTTGGGTTAACAATCTTCGAACAGGAGGCTCAATAATGAAAACAAAACCGAAGGGGCCGCAACGCACTGTGCGTACTCCAGAGAACGTTGAAAGGGTCAGACAAGCGATGTTGCAAAGCCCAGGCCGCTCTGCTCGGAGACATTCAGCTGCACTCGGAATCAGCAATCGTACTGTTAGACGGATTTTGCATGAAGAATTACATTTTCACCCATACAAGTTAGCGATGGTGCAGGAATTGAATGTAAACGATTGCCCCCAACGACTGAATTTTGCACAGGAATGCTTGCACTTTATGAGCAGAATGAAAACTGATGGTGGTAATGAGTGATGAAGCCCCATTTCCACCTTAATGGGGCCAGTCAACATAAACAACTGTCGGTATTGGCTGCTGAAAATCCGCGACAACTCCATGAAAAACCGCTGCATAGCCCTAAGGTTACAGTTTGGTGCGCGGTGGGAAGTTTGGCGTCATCGGTCCCTATTTCTTCGAACAAAATGGGGTTACCGTTACCATAACATCTGGGCGTTACATTGAGATGGTGAACACCTTTTTCATCCCTGAGTTACGAAGAAGGCGTATTGCTCGTCGACATTTGTGGCTTCAGCAAGATGGGGCCACGCCACACACCGCCAGAGCGTCAATGGCTGTTCTTCGCCCCCCGTTTCCCAACCATCTCATTTCGAGATTTGGTGACATTGCATGGCCCCCTCGGTCCCCTGACTTGTCCACATGTGACTTCTTTCTATGGGGGTACCTCAAGTCACGTGTCTACGAGGACAAGCCCCGTACATTAGATGCATTGAAGGAAGCGATCCGTCAACAAATCATCCAAATCAACAGAGACCTGCTGGGAAGAGTGGAGGCCAATTTTCGTAAACGCCTTCAACAATGCGTCGACGGCCAAGGACATCATATGCCAGATATAATTTTCGGTACATGATTATTATGACATGAAATGCTATGTTCTTACGAATGTTGTTCTACCAATATATTTTCTTTACAAAAATAAATATCATTTTCCTGATTATTCCAAAAACACTTGGTTCCCGTGCCCCACCCTGTATATACACACAGTGGATAACATTTATAAGAACGACGTTTATAAGAGCAGTACGCTTATAAGATGGAAATCCCAGGACACGTTCCTGTGCTTATGTAAAATCCGATGGTTATAAGAGCACCAGCTACAAATATAAGAGCGCTCAGATCCCCAAGTATGGTCAAAATGTGCGCCAAAACCACTTTTCCAAGAGATTTTTTACTCGCAGGCTAAGATGTGTGTTGTGTTGTGGCGCGCTGTATGTCTGTTGTATGCGAGCAATGTGACGTGCGATGATGATAGTGTGCCGACTATTTTTTCCTACGAGTATAAAAATAAGTTCGTTATGTTAAGAATTTATTATTTTGACTTTCTTTTTGTGAAAATCGGTTTTCTTTACGTTGCATAGTACTTCAGGAAAACGTGTAATTGAAGCTCACGGGTTTATAAACGAATATTTAAAATTTTAAACCAGTTGGGGTTTTAGGGTTCCGCGAGTCCTTTCGAAAGACGCCGTACTCCGCCGTATAGTTAAAAAAAAATGGATATTATTCTACGAGCAATAATAACGCAAAATAGACAGTGTGTGGAGTTGGGTTTAAGAAGAAATTAGTCATCAACTGCGCAGGACAAAGGCATACCATATGATTTTCTGGAAAGTAGAGGAGCATATCCGAAATCTGTTCGGAAAATATTTCAAGATTTTTTTTTCTTCCGCCATCTTTGGCGACGTTTTTAGCACTTTGATGGGATGCCCCGAGTTGGTATATTAAGGAATTTGGCCGGAATTACGAGCATTCCAAAGAACATTTCTACCAAGTTTCATCATGATTAGTTGAAAAGCGATGATTTTAGAAGTTATCAGTTTATCACTAATACCGATAATACTGTGTTAGTAATAGAAATATTTTGAGATAAAATTATTAGATTGTGTTTCGAGTAGAATTTTTTTCACTTCTATCACATAATAATAATAATAATCTTTATTCAGAAAGAACACATTACGCAAGATATACATTATATCCATATTGGTTTACGGTGTTGGGATTGCTCGCGCGCGCAATATTTTTGGAGTTTATACACGGACCTATGGTAAAAAATTGTGGGAACGAGCCAATTTGCGGAAATTCCAGAGCCAGTCATTAGTGGCAACATTTTTCATTGTTTCATGAAGATACGATGAAAAGTAAAGTGTAACTCGCTCTCATATTAGCCATTGCGTGTTATTCTTTCTACCTGTAACAAAAAAAAAAGGGTTCCAAAACAAGAGATCAGTTTGAACATTTGTTTTAGTTCTAATGTATTACTTCTGTAAATGTAATTTAAAATAAATTTTCCTGTGAAACCGGACTTATGGGATACCCTGTATATTTAAATAGGCTACAAAATATAAACAGAATTTTAAACTACATTGTAATCGGAAATTGGTAACCTGTAATCACGTTCCCAGAACCCAATTTTTATTTGCTGGTATATTATTATTATTATTATTATTACCTTATCAAGAGCAGGGTTGTGGAGTCGCACGTTTCAGGGCGGAGTCGGAGTCGGTAAAAAACTTCCGACTCCAATTTCTGTGTCCTGTGTCACCCTTAATTTCTAAATCCTAAATACTAACATTTAGGTTATTTAGTTTTTTTGGTCAATAAACCTTATTCATTGATAGCCCCTAGATTAAGTTTTTTAATATTTTTTTTTTTACATTTTCAGAATATACAATTAATATTTATTTAAATATAAAATATAAAATTTCACACTTAGTGTGGTGGTGATGAAATGTCTTATTATTATGATAATTATAGAGTGAAACACTTGAGGAGTCGGAGTCGTATATTTAAAATGTGAGGAGTCGGAGTCGGATTTTTAGATTTTTTACAATGTGTGGAGTCGGAAAATTTTGGACCGACTCCACAACCCTGATCAAGAGCAACTGATGCTTCTGAAGATGCAGAACCTCTCGGTATGAACCGATATTGTTTACTTTCTTCTGGTATTTTTTTCAATATCTTGTTCATTTTGAATTTCAATATATTCCTGAAAATTCCTTATATAAGTCTACGGAAATTGTGGCACGAGATCACCCTTTTCTTTCATCCATCCCTGTAATTTAATATACAGGGTGTTTCAGGAGGAAAGGTCAATACTTCGGGAGGTGATAGTATCGGTCATTGTGAGAAAAAAGTTCATATGAACATTAGGGTGTGACCGTTGCCCTCCAAAAATCAAAAAATGGTCCTACAATGCTGTTCAAAGTTTTAGTGTTGTGTATTTATCTAGGAAACACCCCTGTAAATTTTCTTGGAGATCGGTGCATGTTTGAGCTAGCACCGTCGTACCAGCAAGTATTGCTATTTCAGCTTATGAACTTCATAAATAAGTGTGAAAATAGCACATTTTATCAGATTTTCAAGGAATATTATTATCTAATGAACAAATTTAGTGGAATTTTTTATTAGACTTATAAGATATACTAACACCAAGCAAATGATCGATCATATCAATCTTAATACCCCTAAAACAATATTATAGATTAGTACGAAATACAATAATCCCAATAATTGCATTTCTAGGTTGAAGAACCATTTCTCTCAACTGGCGTACAATGAAAAAAAGAAATACTACTACCCCGCAATGCCTGGAGTCAGGGCCGGATTTAGGAGTGGGCAAAGTGGGCAGCTGCCCATGGGCCTCCACATCTTGGGGGCCTCCACATATTGACAAGCCATTATCAAAATAGAAAAAACCCGAAACTAGAAAAACCCGATAGATGATCAACAAAAAAACACGCGCATCCAATACCACTGTAGTACATAAACTTTTACCAATTACTATTTGTTGTGTACTGATTATTATTTTGTTTTTATTACTCTTTTAGGCCTACTCTCACTATAATGGAATACCCGAGTAACCCGAGGCTTTCATTTTTTGCAGAAATGAGTGGAATGGACAGACACAAGAGTGCACGATGTTTTGAAAGTGTATGTATATTAATTATATTATGAATCTTATGGATGACTTCAATTATGTCTTCCCCTAAGGTAGGGGGGCCTCCACATGGAGGCTGCCCAGGGCCTCCACACGTCTAAATCCGGCTCTGCCTGGAGTGTTTGAGGAGCGCCAGCAGGAGATTGCTGACTTCTTCCGTGAATCTCTAGCCCAACCATTTACACGTGGCGACTACAAGGAGCTGGTAGAGCTTTGTCTGCTGCTTGTAACTAAAGGATCCGAGCCAGTGAACTTCACAATGGTCTACCCCGGCGCACTTCACAAAGCAAGGTGGATGGCTAAACTGCTCTATACCCTCAAGATTGTTCTTTTGTCAGGCCAGATCAAAGAGCAGTTTCCCAAAGCCGAGGTTGTGACTAAAAGTCAAATCAGCAAGTTAGAACGGCTTGCTGTGTTCACAGTCGCTGTTTATGTCCCATGGTGGATTGTTTGCTCCGTTCCAGCAAGTGCGCCACTGAATGACTTGAATTTGGTCGAAACCTTGGCTGAATTTGCCCCATATGACGCCACAATAGTTGACAAAGCACGTGTGGCACTCGGTAGACACACTTGGTACCTAACTGAGGAGTTGGCCCCACTGGCTTTGTTCTCGTCCCAAGTACAAGAAAGGACAAAAGAGGAGATGAGGAAGGCCCTTCTTTGCCATGAAGGCACTGAAGTTAATAAGAGAGTGGGGCTCAATCATGGGGGCTATGGAAAGCCATATCTTCCCCCTGTCCCAGAAAGTGGCACTGCCCTGGTGGACCTAATTGGGCCTGACTCAAGCCGGTTCTTCACCATTTTACGCATGCCCTATCAGTTTCTCCACAGTCCAGCTAGTGAATGGGCGGATCATGACGACTACCTGAACATGAAACGGGTTGTGGACAAGCTTCAGGTCGTCAATGAGACTGCAGAGCGTGGTGTAAAACTTTGCCATGACTTTCTTAATGTTGCCAGGGATGAGGAGCGCTTTCAAGAAGTCCTTCAAGTAGTTGAAAATTACAGACTCCGCGTTCCTAATCAGCGCAAACGATCATCTGTTTCCGAACAGAAATCATGGTTTCTTGCTCTAGAGAAATAATACCTTGTGAATATATGATAAAACCCCTTAATGTACCATGAGAGAATAAGAATGATTAACTTTTTTGTGTTAGTGATAACAGCTTTTAATTAAGACAGGCAAATGATTTGTGTTAATATCCCTTATGATGGTTGTGTAATCTCATATATAGGCGCGTATGCCGTATAAGCAAAATCGCTATTTTTCAAATTGCTGGTGCTCACTCGAATATGCATGAATCTTCAAAAAATTGCACGTGGGTATTTTTTATGTCAATATGCAACACCAAAATTTTGAACAGCATTGTAGGACAAAGTTGGGGCAACTGTCACACCCTAATGAACATGTCTAATTCTGAATGGTTACGGAGATAGAGCTGTTTGAATCTACAAATACAAAAGCATCGTTAATGGTAATCAAGAAAGAGAAACCAATTACGGTTTCTAACATTTAATGTTTAAACATTGGCATTTTGAATGGTATCAGTTACAGAAATGACAAATTTGTTACAATTTACAATACATTTTCGAAAATCCCACCGTCAACCTCAATGCACTTTGTAACTGGTGTGCGAAGATCGCGTGTTGTTCGTCTGAGTTGATCTTGACGTTCCTTTATGCGAGCAATTCGTCTCGTGTATCCACCTTTCTTTTGTAAACTTGACTTTTCATCCACCCTCACAAACGATAATCTAACGGAGAGAGGTCCGGAAACCTTGGTGGCCATTGAATGGGACCACCGCGGCCGATCCATCGACCAGGGAAAGTTTGATTTAGGTATTGCATCACCAGACGGGTGTAGCCAAAGGAACATCCTCCAATAGTCCTGGCAATTCATTTTGCAGAAATTCTAGGTAACTTTGTCCTGTAAGACGATTCTCTAAAGCAGGGGTCCCCAACCTTTTTGTGCCGAAGAGCACATTCAAGACTACCGGTAGTGCGGCGGGCACCATTTACTTTTTCAAGGCAAATTTATAGTTGGACTTAATAATGAACGTAATACACAAAAAAAACCATTTAATTCCTCTGTAAAATAATGAACATAATACAAAAAAAAAAACAAGGCTGGGCTAACTAAGAATCTTAGAAAAATGATCAAAACGATAACTTAATTTATTTATAAAGAAATAATTATTTTCAAATAAAGTAGCATCTGTTTCTGTAATAATTACTAAAATTTAATAAAATGTTAAGTATGTTACATATTTTAAATATTTAGTAACTAAATATTTAAAATGTGTAACATACATAACATTTCATTAAAATTAAAAAAAAAACTTATCAATCGTAGTCAGTCAGTGGCGGGCATACGCAAAAGGGTCGGCGGGCACAGGGTTGGGGACCCCTGCTCTAAAGTAACAGGGCGAATCAGCTGATCATCGATGATACCGCACCACACATTGGCAGAGAAGTGATGTTGAAAATTTGTTTCTACAGTGGCATTTGGATTTTCGTCTGACCACCGATGAGAGTTACGAGTGTAGTTGATACCGTCACGGGTGAAAGTAGCTTCATCGGTGAACAGTATTAATCGAAGCAATCGGCGATTAGCATTTACTCAATGACAAAATTCCAGTAGCATGGTAGCGTTTCCTGGTTGAAGGTGTTGTACACGCTGTACATGATATGGATGCGAGCCTTCCTCACGTAATGTTCGCCATACTCTCGTGTGTGGTACACCGAGACGTGTAGAAATTCTTCGTGAGCTAGTAATGGGACTACGCTCTACCAACTGAAGAATGTTTTCCACTTCATCCACATCTTGTTGACCTTCACGTTCAGATGAAACATGAGCGCTGGGAAGTGTACCAATCTCACGCAATGTGTTGAAAATCGTGGTAAACACACTTCGATCCGGAATTCTGCGGTTCGGAAACCGTCGACGGTATTCTGCAACAGCAGCTGTTGCACTTCCATCGCAAAACCGTAGACATACACCATATCTGCATATTCGGCATGTGTGAAGGTGTGTGGCATTCTTAACACTGCTTCAAACACCAAACAATGTCACTCAACAGTCGGCTGTCGATTGGCTTATGTTACACGCTTACATTACAGCTTACATGGTTCAAGGTTATAGGGGAGGGAAGGGGGGGGGGAAGAGCTGCGCGCGCATCAGATTCAAACGGCTCTATCTCCGTAACCATTCAGAATTAGACACATGTTCATATGAACTTTTTTCTCACAATGACCGATACTATCACCTCCCGAAGTATTGACCTTTCCTCCTGAAACACCCTGTATATGCCCAATTTAAATTATTGAAGGAAAGTATTTTTTAACCCTTGAGAAACCGAAGTTTTGTTTAATTCACACTTATTAGTTGATATCTCTACTACATCATTGTAGTTTGTTACCAGTATTGAAATGAAATATAGCCTACCACCTAGTGCAGGGGTGGCCAACCCTTGGCACGCGTGCCAAACGTGGCACGCCAACGACTTTTTTCTGGCACGAGATTCCCCGGGCTCATCTTAAAAAAAATTAAAATAAATAAATATCCAAATTCTTCGCTGAGTTTTATATTTTAACTTAATGTTTTCTGCTAAAAAATGGTAAAGATTAACTTTTGCATCAAAGATTTGACGATTTTGGCACGCTCACTTAAAAAGGTTGCCCACCCCTGACCTAGTGCCACCTTACGGGCTATGCGTGTAACACTCCTTTTCTAATATTAAGTATTTCGTAATGTTCGGGTACTCGTTTGTGGACGATGATGATGATGATTTGGGAAATACTTCCGCATCTCAATAATGCATGCGTCTCAACACGGTGTTTGGAGTACTACTTAACTTCTTTCTCAAAGAGGTTCGAGTAATGAGCTGAACAATCATACGTAATCAGATCTGGATATTTGTCCTTTATTCCTTCGCGTTCATTTTCATTTCATTATCAATGCAAACTGCAAAAAACTGAATAACAGTAGGGCGATATTTAGTAATGTAGGTGATACGGTTCTAACAGTATCGTATAATAGCCCTAAAAGCTACTAAAAATTTGTATAAAATGGCATTTGGGGGTTTGATGTTCGACTATTTGATCTCTAATAACCGATTCTAATAGCTTTCTTATTATAGAAGCGAGACTAATGGGCCTATAATTCCCAGTCTGTTGCTTATCTCCTTTTTTAAAAATTAGAGTTACATTGACTAATAAAACCCAAAGGAACAACCCCCTGCGATAAAGATTTATTAAAAAGTTTATATAAAGCGGGAATTCCCAATTAAAGGTACGCGTATCCCTTGCAGTGGTTCCCAACCGGTTTTGGCTTATGGCCCCCCTTAGGAACCTTATTTTTTCCCGTGGCCCCCATAAGCATTATTTTCAGTAGGTAATATGCAGATTTAACTATTTTACAAAATAACATTTTCCTGTGGCCCCCTTCAAATGTGCCATGGCCCCCGGTTGGGAAACACTGCGCTTAGGGTACGCGGCATCCTGCCAGGACCTGGTGACTTAGTATTTTTATAATTTATCCGCATAATGCGCAAACTCTTCGCCGTAAACAATTATGTTAGTAAGCAATGGAACCTCGTACGCGTCGCTGAAAATATTACTAGCTTCCGCTTCTCCCTTTCTAAAAACTGGTGTAAAAAGTTATTTAAAATTTATAGCTATCTCCCTATAGTTATTTATCAAGTTGCCACCTAAATCTACCAATGACCCAGTATTGTCCTTCAAAGGATTTCTATAACTAATTTAATTGTGAAAGTACTCGGGGGGTTTTTCTTTACATTCACGAGCTACTTGAATTTCAAATTCGCGTTTAGCGCTTTTCATTAAACGTTAACCTTTCTATTAAATCTATACGAATATGAAAGTAGTTCCGCGCACTCCTTTTTATACACGTTAATGTGACGTTATAGGCTACATTTCTCTAAGATTGCTTTTTCTTCAACTCTGCAAGTTTTAGCATTTCTCTTTTGTTGATTTTTAATATGAAAGCGAGATGATTACACTGCCCAACACCAATTTTGCCGATTTAATTCTAACACCTGTTTTTAGGTAACTTTGGTATGCTGATTTAAAAATCACCTTAGTTTTTGCCTATCATGTCAGGTTTTCGATCAATCAAATACGGAGATATCGCATTTTGGCAGGGTTATGCCCAATTTTTTTCTTTTTTCAAAAAATAAGTTTTTACATACTCAGAATCAGCATGGAAAAGTAAACAATTGTGCAGGGAGTGAACTTTAATATACAATGGTAATATTGACACACAAAGTGATTAAAAGTGTTTAAATAAGCAAAAAATGAATCCATGATCATGACGTCACGCTCACACCTGGGGAAATCACAGATACCCAAGATTTTAATATGTTGTACATGACCTTTAGATTTAATGCGCAGATTTGCGTATTCCACAGATAAAATTTTAACAGCAAAACAGCTGTTAACGTCTCAAAAATCATCAATTTTGATAAGTGCCCTTCATGGATCACCCAAAATAGGCATATTGCATTACACATTGCACGAAAACCTGATGTGATGGACAAAATCTAAGGTGATTTTTGAAATCAGCACATCACTATTATCCAGAAACAGGTCTTAGAATTAAATCACCAGCAAAAAAGTTTTTTTTTGTTGGGCAGTGGTTATTAATGATTTTTAAATGGAATTGTACGTGTAATATGTTACGTCATCAAATTTAATGATGATTACACTGGTATGCAACATGTCTGATGTTTCAACGTGCATACGGGCTACGTCGTAGCCAATGTCGTAACACCGCTTCCCGTTGATCAGCGAAGTTAAGCGACATTGGGTCTGGGTAGTAGTTGGATGGGAGACTGTTCTCCGCGTCCAGATTATGTAGCGACCCGTGGTTCGGATCCCACGTAAAGCTGTAGGTCCCCTCCGTCATATGACCTTAGATGTTGCGAAGGAGGTTAAACCACTCGCCATTATTATTATTATTAACATGCATAACTTTTTTTTAATTCAGGTGTGCTAAATCCGAAAAATCACATCCATTTTTATCATCACGTACAGTTTTCTGGCAAATACCTATCATCCATTTCGTATGGGTGGTATATAGAGTTTAGACATACACCCAATTATGCAATATATACACAGAATGATTATTCATATATATATATATATATATATATATATATATATAATATATATATATATATATATATATAATATATATATAATAATCAGGTTACTGGTATGAAAAGAAATCATAATGGTCTCTCAATATTAATTCCAAACGTTTCACTTCCTTCACTCACATTTGGACTATTTTCCTGAAAACTTGGGTAGTGTGAGTGAGGAACAAGGAGAAAGGTTCCACCAGGATATCAAGACTGGAAAAAAAGATACCAAGGAAGGTGGAATATCAACATGATGGCAGACTACTACTGGTCTGTGAAACGAAGGCTCGGAAGAAATGCAGCGCAAGAAGCGAGCAAAAGAACGACTATTTTCTCCTACTGATCAATCCTGATTCATCATATTATATCAGGTCATCCCATAAGTAATGTCGTTTTTTAGATCGGAATTTGAAGGACAAAAAAACAACAACTTTAATCTAGTATATATTTTCCATCGGAATCACCGTCACTCTGCCAACGTCCAACAAGCTCTTCATTGCCATGTTTATAAAATTCAGGCGGTTTTGAGGCAAAAAACGTACAAAGACGTGTGCAGGTCATCTAAAGAAGTATACTGTTTCTCGTCAAGATAGTTTTGCAGACTCCTGAAGAGATGATAATCTGAAGGCGCAAGGTCTGGAGGATGTGGAAGGTTTTCCCACCCAAGCTCCTCAATTTTTGCAGAAGTGATCCGAGCGGTATGAGGACGTGCGTTGTCGTGGTGGAACACGATTCCTTTCCGATTAACCAAAGAAGGTCTCTTTTCTTTTAGTGCAGTGTTCAATCGATCCAGTTGTTGACAGTAGACTTGAGCGGTGAATGTTTGGTTGTGTGGTAAGGTTTCAAAGTGTATTACACCACCTTTATCCCACCAAACACTAAGCAACACCTTCCGAGGGTGAAGATTTGGTTTTGGCTGTGGTGTCGCTGGTTCTCCGGCACAAACCCACTGTCGACGGCGCTTAACATTCTGGTACAGTATCCACTTTTCATCACCAGTCACTAAACGGCGCAAAAACGGATCTTGGAGTTCACGGGAATGAAGAGCTCTGCTAATGTTTACCCGCACCCTCAGATTGTCGACCGACAATTCATGTGGCACCCATTTTCCTAACTTAGGCACTTTCCCGAGTTGTTGCAAATGTCGATGGATGGTGGACGGGGATGAATTGAGTTTCTGGGCCAATTCTTCGACAGTTGTTGAACAGTCTTCTTCAAGTGCGTCTAACAGCGGGTCATCATCAAACTCAGCAGGGCGTCCAGAGCGTGCTGCATCTGTCAAACAGCAGTCACCATTCCTAAACTTTTGAAACCATCGTTGACATTTCCTCACACGCAGAATACCGTCGCCATAAACGTCCTGAATGTTTCGCGTTGCTTCAGTAGCACTATTCCCTTTTTTGAACTCTTAAAGCATTATATGCCTGATATGCTCTTCTGATACCACCACGTTTATGAGGGGTTGACATAAAGCAAAACACGTTTTCACTGGTCAAGGTCCGTAAAGTATGTAGCGAAACACGATAGATCTTCTCTTAGATATAACTTTGGGAAAATTTATGCTTAAACCGAGTAGGACAAGTTTAAACTTAATCTATCATGAAAAACGACATTACTTATGGGATGACCTGATATATTAATTAAGTATCAAAGATGAATTTACTTTAAAATGTATTGTCTTTGTATTTCTTATAATTTTGTACTCTTGACAATTTAGTTGTTTACTACATACTATGGATATATTTGACTTATATTTTGTGAAAAACCCTGACATGATAAACATAAAAATGGTTGTGAAATTTGAAAGCAGCATGGCAAAATTGTGTAAGGTCACGTAATAGAAATGAAACTACTACTACTTTGGTTTGAAATGTAGAATTGTGTTATTTTATATGGGACGAAATTATAACATTTGCTGTTGCAAGTTAAAAAACAATTGACCAGTCACAAAAGGTGCGTTTGTAGGCTTCGTTCTACAGGGTGTTCCATTTAAATGGAACTATAGGGAGTAATTAATACTTTTTTCAGATTCGTGAGGGTAAACGTAATTAAGGTAATAAAGGTACCAATATCCTTTCAAATTTTTATTACTCCTATTGAAATGGGATTGGAAAAGATATTGGTACCTTTATTTACTTATCTTTTACCGTACCTTACATTTATTACTTTATTTTTTTATCCTCACAAATCTGGAAAAAGATCTTAATTACTCCCTTTGGTTCCACTCAAATGGAACACCCTGTAGATCGCGGGTCTAAGAGAAAATTTGAAATGGCCAGCTCCTGAATATCACGGAGTTTCAACGAGGAGGGAGTTTGTTCAGAAATGTAGTTTTTCGTTAATTACGTGGTTTATGATTAGTGTTATGGGTCTCTTTCTAGGAAATATTGTAAGAACACGCATTCTCGCTCGCTTTTACCCCGTCACTATCCTTGTCCTTAATTAAACAAACTAGTTAAACTAATTAAACATGCTAGTTTCTCCGAGAAACTGATGCAATGAAAAATGAGGAATTCGGCTACGGGCTATCGAGTGTCATTATATAGAGTTAGAATATTAGTATGAATTAGTAACAAAGAGTACGAATTAAGTAAAATAACGAAAATAATTCACGATTCAGTTATTGCTATAATGTCGTAATTTTCAAAATGAACTAAAACTTTATATTCGTTAAACTTATTCCTTACGCTTCTTGCATTAAAAAAACAAACTAATTTTGAACTGTTCTCTACATTATTATTGGTCTACTTCGTAGCTGATGTCGTAACACCACTTCTCGTCGATCAGCTAAGTTAAGCGACTTCCTCCGCGTCCAGATTATGTAGCGACTCGCGTTCGAAACTCGCGTAAAGCTATAGGTTTCCTTCGTTATACGACCTTAAATGTTGTGAAGGAGGTTAAACAATCCATTCAAAACGAGAACAAATACGTTGCTATTCGTTCCTTTATTCACTTGTTTCCCAGAGGCCGACGAGTTAATTTCCCAAACGCGAAAACTATTTTGTTTTAAGAGTTATAGGCTAACAAAGGCCCAACGATCCACTGTAGGCTGACCCAAAAAGGCAGTAGAAAAAATAATTAGTAAATGAAAATAAAGAATACTAAACACTCGTACCGCGCTTACGCTTATAGACGCGTAAATCTTTCACGCGGAAATATTAGTAATAGTAGAGTATAGAATGGACGAGCCTCCTTCCCTCCTCCGCCAGCCACTATTGACAAAATAATGATGATAGAAGATTTATAGGAAAGTAGGATGAAGTATAATGAAAAGATTATCTTCCGAGTTCATTCACACCACGCATACTTATCTCGTGTACTCGGTTACGCGTTAGAAGACGGCAGAAAATAAAGGATAACGAATACTAAATTACTTTTAATCTAATCTTCACCATGCATTTTTTAAAAGAATTTTTAATTATTCTGTAGCTACGAGAAATCATCATTTTGTCGTTGCATCATTTCTCCGTAGCCTGCCAAAGCCACCGTACTGAAGATGTATCGCGGTAATATTTTTCGTCCTTCGCGTAGGAATTATTATTGTAGATGAAGGAGCACTGGTCTAGAGGGCACCTCTACCTGGCCAGACCCGCAGTTTAAGAATTCTCCGTGCATGATGGGGAATAATGCACGCGCGCATTTTTTTCTTGTAAAGTTTTTATATACAATATTTAAAACTAAAGTTCCTCAAAGTAGCTTCCCTGACTATTCGGAGATTTTGACTCCCGAGTGATCTCGTCAAGCTTCCCATCATCCGAGAACTCTCAGTGCTCTGAAACCAGGTCCGGCCAGCGCCTCTTTCTATATTTATTGCAAGATGGGACGTCACTACTGTATAAAGTTGTAAAACTTTCTCTAGCTAAGCTAAGTTAGATATTCCGCGACTTACCTAAAAAGTACTAACATTCCTACACTGCAAACCCAAGTAGCATCCCAAAAAATTGAAAAAAAATCTATTCAACGGTTTTGGCTCCCGAAAGATCCCACCAAGCTTCCCTTCTCTACTAATGGAGTATCATCTGAACTCCCAATGCTCTGAAGCCAGACCCGACCGGTGCTTCCTAATACATTTACCGGGAAATGGAACATTACTACTACTACTCAATCTTAATTACGGTAGCCCTCCGTTAGGCAGCACCCTTTTAATAAAAAAGGAAGGAACAAAAAGAAAAAAGGGGAAATAGGAGTGGCTTCCCAAAATAGTTTAATATAGCTATTCGGAAGTGTACTCGCGAGAATTCTCATATATTAAAAACTTGTAAATAAAAAAAGTATCATTTGAGAACTCGGTGCTCTAATACCAGACTTGACTAGTGCCTGCTACTACATTTACGATCAAAAGGGAACATCATCATCATTAGGGATGTACCGATATCGCTTTTTAGCCGATACTGATACCGATAATTAAAAACAGTATCAACCGATACCGATATCCAGCTAGGGTTTATTTGTTTGTCATATTTTTGTAACATATTCATCATTTATTTTCCGTGTTGAAAATTTGGCAACGAAGCAATAATCCTTTTCATTAAAGATGGCAACACTGCATTAGATGTCATAAGTTTTGTTTGTTAAACAATTGGACTGCGGGCCTATGTTGGGCTTAGTAAATGTGTTTTTTAACCAGCTAGCTGGGTTAATATTGTGAGCTATGACTACAAGATAGTTTTTTGGTTTTCTAGGCTTTATACCTATTTCTCGAAGGATTTGCACTTGTTTGATTGGCTGTTTGAAAAGAAAATTGGGTAAAACTTAAAAATGACGAGTTATGCGAAGCGATAAAACTATAAAATATTGGTAATTTCATCCTCTAAATAGTTTTTTATTCGTAATTTTGGAAAAATTGTACTTTTGAAATATCTACCGATATCACCGACACCAATATATCGGTACATCCCCAATCATCACCCCCAACTCCACCCCAAGCAGCTCCCCTTATAACCCCACTTTGTCGGCTTATTCGGAGATTTTGATTCCCGAGCGTTCTCACAATGACGATGCCCATTGTTCTATATTCAGACCAGACCAGCGCCTCCTCCTACATTTACATCTTAAGGGAAACGCCCGTTTCTATCTCAATAAATAAACACAATGTACTCGTACTTAAAGAGTAACCATTATTCTTTATACGCGTACGTTTTACATAAATCCTACTCCTTTTTTATCGGTCAACTTCCTCCTGGTCGCGCATTACCTATTTCGACCTCCTCCTGGTCGCGCATTACCTATTTCGACCTCCTCCTGGTCGCGCATTACCTATTTCGTTCGAGTGAATGCCATCTTGAATGAACAGATTAAAATATGTCCAAAAGTTTACGAATTTACCCCTTTCAAAGTTGTACATCGCTTCTAGTTAGGTATTGAATTAAATTGCGGTACTCTACAATCTATTACTGTAATAAATTATAGGAAGAACCCCAGAAATTAGGACATTATTCGACTTCCCTTCAAAGATTTAATAAAAATTTCAGTATTTAGCTAACAAATCTTTTGTCGTACAGCCGAAATTGTAGAAATCGTTCCCTCCAACGTGAGAAATTAAAAAAGCAGATTTACAGTTTCAAACTTTAAATTTTTTACCTTTTTGTTCTATTTTTACTACCCTTCATTTTACTCTACATGGTGGCCACAAAGTTTCTTTGCATGAAAAACGAGGGCAACATACAAATGTGCCGTAATTTCACTGTGCAAAGGGAATTTGTGGCCACTATATATTTCCGAAACGAAATTCCCTGTCCAAATGCTTAACAGTGGATGAGCCAATCAAAACCGTTTCATTTTCGTTATCTAGTTCGTAATAAGCTAAATGGATTTTTGACAATCCAGTTGAAAACTCTATGATGTCTTTATCCTAGCACCGTTTCTAACCAAAGTAAAATTATCATCATCGATAGAGTTATTTTTCTTCGATTGAAATTTGCCACTAATTTTAGGTACATTCCCGTCAATTTTATGTACGTTATCCCCCGCACGTTTAATGCGTTAATTTAATTTAGGTATGGAATTCGAAGAACTATTAAGTCAATTCCCTTTAGTTTGTCCTCAATACTCGAAACTTTGCTAAATTACCCTAAGATTTTTTCGCGTGTCTAAATATTTTGTAATTGCATTATCTAAAATTTTGAATCGAATTCTTTCGTAAGATTTTTAGAAATTTTCATTCTTTAACTTCGGAAACTTTTTACTTAAAAAAAAAAAAAAAAAAAAAAAGAAAATGCTCACCTGCAGGTTCCTTACCCACTGAAAGTTTAAGTTACAAAATTTCCAAATACTGTTTCCGTTTATATATGTATATATATATATATATATGTATGTATGTATGTATGTGTATACATATGTATAGAGAGAGAATTTGTACTTTGTGAACAGCATTTTTACTATAAAACTAAAATCTTCATACAGGGTGATCAAAAAGTTGCAGTGCACTTTTTAAAATTTTTTATAAGTACTGTATATAACGTAGAACTTGTAATATAAATATAATCTGAAACAAAAATATACACCAACTTTTGGATCACACTGTATTTTACGACTTGAAAAGATATGCATGGTGTAAATTAGATTAAGTAGTTTAGTATTAATGCTATCCTTTATTTTCCGTTGTCTTCTAATGCGTAACTGAGTACACGAGATAGGTGTACGCATGGTGTGAATGAACTCTGAAGCAATTTTTTTCCCCCTTTCCTGTAAATCTTCTTTCACCACTATTTTCTGTCAACAATGTTTGGCGGAGAAGGGAGAGAGCCTCGTCCGTTCTATACTTTATTATTACTGTTATTCGTGTGTGAAAGCTTTACGCGTCTATAAGTGTAAGCATGGCATAAGTGTTCAGTATATATTTTTTTTCATTGCTATTTCTAACTTTTGTACTTCCTTCTGGGCTAGCCTAGAGGGAATCTTAGTCTTTGTTAGCCTGTAACTCTGTAGATATATTACGTTCACTGCCAAAGAACAATCGTATTAAAAAAATTGTGAAAGAATTCCAACAGGTTAGTTGGGCAAGATCTGCGGTTACGGAAACCATGCTGGGGATCGATTGAGTGTATAATTCAAAGTGATGTATCGACCTTGCAGTAAATATTGATTGTAAAAGCTTCCCTCTACAACCTATGTTCATCTCTTCTTATAAAGGAATACTGATGAATGTTCTCATTTAATGTCATTTAGGATTAAATATACACGCTCTATTACTTATTTCCCGTATGTAACTATTAATTCTTTGTACTGCATTTATATCATGTGTAACAATTACTTTATATTCAAACGATAGGTTCGTTTGTGTATTCATAACACAGGCCTGCGAATGAAAACTTTCTAAGAGTCGTTTTCTTACTAATAACCGATTTTGTATAATTCATCTACGCTGATTTCGAATAAGGTGTCCGTTTTTTTTCTCACTTAAAGATTTTCTGCAAACTGGAAGGGAAAAAACATCGTAAATAAATATTAATTATTTCAATTTACATTAGGTATCTTTCGCTTTGTTTACTAATTACAAATGCCAACAACTTTAAAAAGAAAGAAGACTTAACGTCAATTACATATTCAGCTTTATTTGTCGTGAGTTTTCTTGCGAGATTTATATGCCTTTTAGTCTCGAATGTACGCGCTGTTCCTTTTCTCTCGTGTAATAATTCTGGAGTATCCCGTTTCAATATCCAGCAGTAATCAGCCATCGTGCTGATGTCCCACCTTCCCTGATATCTCTTCTCCATTTCTTTGATGCGTTGGTGAAACCAAGCATTTATTATAGGCAGTAGTTTTTAATCAAAATTTAATGAAAATTACTTGGGTATGAAATATGACATTTTGTGAAAAATCTGTACGTGATGGCGAAAAATGAATATTATTTTCGGAATCAGCGTGCAAAAATTACTATTTAAATGATAAAATATTTCGGACAACAAAACCATCGCAGGCCTGTGAATTAATACTTTTTACTCATGATATTTAAACTTTTCCTTTCGTCCAAAACTTAACTTAGTCACGAACTTCCTCAGATTTGTGGACCAGATCGGTAACGCGAGTTTGTGACGTAAAATTTAAGCAAAAGTCGGGTAGGTCCACTGTTGACCACGCCTGCTTAGTAGTAGTAGTCCATGGGTTAAATAAAGGCTTATACATTTGCCTGGAGTCTCGCTTCAGTACAGGGCAGCAGGGTCCTAAGTTCAGGCTTCTATTATGAATCTAAGTCCTGCGTTAGTTAGTGACTCCGAGAAACGGATACATTGAGAAAACGGGCATAACTAAGCCCAAAGTAACATTGAATAAGGCCAAAACTGTGGTCTTGGTCCGAGCTGCTGCAAATGAGCTAACCTAGGCCAATATAAGTCCAGAATTGCGATGATAGAAGGGCAACTCTCTACTTAATGCTTATGAATGTGTAAATTTAATGCGCGAGTTGAATTCTTGAAATATCTTGGTGTCAGACGGCAAATGTTTTTTTTTCCCCACACAAAAAAAAGTAAGTATATTGCTGGAGATTGCTCTCGAACTTCAGTTTTTGACCAAAAGAACGCAACAGCAGCTCGAGTTGACTCGGGTCTCGCGTCAATTGGACCAAAAGAAAGTGGTTTTATATTCATTAAAAATATCATAACGTGTTGGGACGGTCCCTTCCCCACGTCGACTCCTCAAAACGCTATTTTTTTTATTGCTAAAAAATAGTATGGTAAATCTCTAGAAGCGCTCCATTTTTCAATATTAAACATACACTTATAAAACATACCGTTTGAAAGCTCACATTTTTCTGAGTCTAAAAATGTAGTAATCCAAAAGTATCAATAGCAAATAAAAAGTAACTAGGTTTAAATATAAAACCCTCTACCGATCAATTTGTGATGCGTAATCTTTACGGGGGCTAGGTTAGGTTAAGTCGTGATATTTTCGTTAGTTTATATTCTGTCAAAACTCAGATGGTAGAACGCATACTTAACCAGCACCGAAAAAACTATAGTGTTTCATTTACTTATTCGGACTATAGTGGATTTAATTTTCCCGGAAGAGTTTCTCGTTCCATGCACGGTGTGTGTGTGTGTGTTATAAATTAATTTCCATTAATTATTAACAAGAGTAAACTCTTATTATTAATTGTCGTAAAAGTGTATTTTAATTATCTTTTTCTGCGGTATTTTCACTCTTAATACTTATTTTACACTGCTTTCCACGTTTTAGAAACGGGTAGAGCGAAGAGCGTCCGGTTCTCAACTGACGTGGAGCCTGCAGCCGACATTTTTTTTGAACGAAGCGAGGGAGTGGGAACGCGACGATTTATCACTATTTACCGGTTTTTTTTTAAGACACTGAACATGACCCGGTAAAAGCGAGCGCGAATTTATTTATAATTTAACATTTTGTTCGTGAAGAGAGCTTCCAGTTAACTTTAAATAAAAATTACGTCTTAACCAAACAAAACATTCTCGTATCTCACCGCGCCCGAGACTGGCTTTTGGTGGGTATTATACGCTTCGCAGTCCGTGAGCGCATTTCAAATTTCCCTTCATGTTGCCAACTTGTGGTTTTATATTTCAAACAGTTACATTTTACGTATGTTAATTTCGTACAATTAAATCATTTTACTACACTGAAAACAACTTATATTTCCTATCAAAGAACCGGTACACGACGTAAGAAAATGTGGATTTTAACATAAATTTAAATAACGTTAACTTAAAATTTTTTAAGAAGAAAGTATTTTAAGTAAAACCTGAAAGAGCGCATGCGCAATAGCGGATAAAATTTTACGATGAATTTTAAAATGGTTTACCATATTAAACGTTATTATTAGGGATGGGCCGATATGGAAATTCTGCCGATATTTTATACCGATGTATCAGCAGTGCTATATCGGCTGATGCCCATATATTGGCAAATCGATCACTATTGCCAATACTATATATCAGCCCATCCCTATATATATATATATATATATATATATATACACATTCAACTGCAAAGAACACGCAGTATAAATAACGTAAAGAACGACGCTTTGCAGTTGAATGTATAATGTTACGGCATGCGGGAGGTGTCCCCTTGGGGCATTGGTTTCTGCGAGTATGTAGAAGAATTACGGCATTTGGAAGAGTGAGGTCCATGGTGTAATGGTATCGCGTCTGACCGGCAATCGGAAGATCCCGGGTTCGATTCCCAGGTGGTTACCTCATTTTTTCATTTGTTCCGTTTTCTCTCTCGTCTTGCGCGGAATATCTCCTATACAAGCGTCGTTCTTTACGATATATATATATATATATATGTGTGTGTGTGTGTGCAAATGGTAAGAATGTAAATGAAACTAGTCTTGTATCATATTTTATTAGCTATATCATTTTTAATATTGAAAATGAAAAATTGTCGAGTTGCGACGTAAAAACATTTTCTCTGCATTTTCATGGTTCAATATATTTCTAGTAGGCTCATATGTTTGGCCGGTAGTAAGTAGCCCTTCACTCTCTATTGATGATGGGGGAGCGGAAAAATACTGGAGAGCCAGTCTATTTACGTTTTTGAAATGGGTCTTCATTTTTTTTTTTTATACCAAAGGAAATGAAATGATCTTCATTCGTATCAAGCGGACTTAATGCTACGTACTCCTGGATTTTTGGCACGATTGTCGTTCTCACTTTTTTTGCACGCAAACCTCGAAGTTTTGGGTCATTTACTTTTTCCAAAATTCTTCGACTTTTGAGATGTTTGGTAACTGAAGAATTTCGTAGGTTGCTCGAAGATGAAGAAGCAGTTTGTAGAAAGTAGCCGCTAAGATCTACAGCGTCTATTTTGGGGTATCTGACCCTAATGGACTCCGACTCTACTTCACTGTGCGCCCTTCTTTTTACGCTGTCTACTTCAGTAGTTATTAAAGGTGATGAAATTTTCGCGTGAAATTTGCGTGTTGCGAAGAAATTAATTTTAAATGTTGCATCTAAAAAGGTGTCTAGAATTAAATTTTGGTCATACGAATAGCGAGTCTAGTATTTACCGACTTGACCAACTCCAGACAGTGTTTCCAATTAATGATTTCTTAAGAAACCGATTCGGAACTTCAACATTAAAAGAATAATTAAGGAAGCGATAACTTCTCTCTCGCTCAAATTTACATTTTGAACTCTTCAAAAGGTTTAAGTAAAATGAAGAACTTTTCTACTATACTCCACTGATGAACACTCGTGTTAGTAATTGAATTGAATATTTGAATTGAAGGACCTTTATTATTAGTAGTAATAAAATAAATATGAAGATCGGAACCCCAGCCTTCTTTAGTTAGCCTTATAAGGCTAACTAACAAAAATATCCCGACCTAACTTAACCAATCGTTAGGTCAACTGTACACCCTTGACCATTGGTTAGGTTAAGTAGTGATACTTTCGTTAGTTAGCTTATAAAGCTAACTAAAGAAGGCTGGGGACTTTGATCTTCGGGTGATCCGAAATAGCTAATTGTGAAACTGGATTATTTATTTTATTTAATTTGACCCTTAAGCTTTAGTCTTTACTGGGTGTGAATACTAGCGTGAATACTTTACTAGTGGCGTAAGACACTGGAGCAACATTTTGCTCCAACAGTCTTCCACATGGTTTGAACATCCTAAATAAGTTTGAGTAAGAATTTTAAGCTGTTCCTGCGACACTTTTAATTTCCAGTTGTAGCGCGAGAAGGACTAAAATGCGTAACAATTCTTCCGCTACAGACTATATAATATCTTTTACAAATCTATGTTCAGACAAAGGTAGCATCACCTATACATAATTAAACAGTATAGATGAAACGTGACAATGAGTTAAGGGGTCACCCGAAGATTCGTCACCCCAGCCTTTTTTAGTTAGCTTTATAAGGCTAACTAACGAAAATATCACCACTTAACCTAACCAAACGTTAGGTCCTTGACGATTGGTTAGGTTAGATCGTGATATTTTCGTTAGTTAGCCTTATAAAGCTAACTTAAAAAAGGCTGGGGTGACGGATCTTCGGGTGATGCGAGTTAAGTCCTATTTCTCTGATGCCAGTAACCATGTTGATTCCTTTGTCCCTAATTACGAAATGAACTTTTAGCCTTCGAATGCTCATTTTTCGTAGAAGTTTCAAGATCTTTCCGCGGATGTTTTGCCCCGTGTGGAATTCCACAAATGGAACCACACTCAATACAGCAAAATGCCGTTTTGAATCGAGCTAAAGCCAATACCCAGTCAGGTTCGAAAAAGTATATATTGGATGTAGCGGCAGTCCACGTGAACAGTCTATGCGTCTGTAGTGAGAGAGTTTGTTTCATCAAAATGATGATGTAATTTTTGATTAACTGATATGTACGCATCGGAAAAAAAAAAAATTCTGTCCGAAATGTGACCCTCTTGGTATCGCATAATTAAGACAGACTTAATCAGTCTTTTAAAAAGCAAATCTTTCACAATGGGAAAAGGATGAATGAATACGCGCAGCTATCATTTCGGCTATTAGTTCGTGGATATTTTTAGATGTAGCATCATTTATATACCACAGGATTTTGCGTTCCAAGATTTCTGCTGATGTTAATTGGTTCGTTTTCGTACTTGGCCCATGTTAACAACGTTGGTTAGCCGATTCTTTTCTCTTCTTTTCGGCAGATTTACCTTCTCGTTGTCCTTGAGGGTGTATTTATTTTTTCTTAATACGACTAACCCTATTGAACGTAGTGAATGAATAATTTTCCTTTCCTTCCCCTTCTAACTTTAGAACTGCGTATTAAAATTTTATTATCTTCAGAATGAATATCAAAGAATTTCCGCACCAAACGTTTTTTGTGGGGAAGTCGTTATGTAAATTTTAAAATTTATTTAATGGAAAATTAAGTACAATTGATAAATACTGAACGGGCAAAATTTTTATCAAATTTCAAAAATTCCAAGAAGAGATGAAAATTCAAGATTAGTTAAAGCTTAAAACTTAATAGGCCTATGGGCTAATATAATTCTAAAACTGATCCTTCACGGCCTGACCTACGTAATGGATTCACCAACTTTTACGAGTAACAGCCCTGGCTAGTCCTATATTATAGTGTTGTACATATATATTAATGAAAAAATAACTAAAATATTAAATGGACTTTTAAAATAATATACTAATATAAAAATCTTACGATTTTTAAGGCTTAAGATCTTGTGTGTGTGTGTGTGTGTGTTGCATATAATATAAAATGCTATTTTTGTTCATATTTACACTTGCGAGTTTTCTCCCAAAATTGAAAATTTGAAACCTTGGCCTAATAGACAAAAATACTACTACTAAAATTTGCATCTCAATATTTTATTTTTTATTTTTTTTTTTTTTAAATAAATTTACTAATTTTTTTGAAAATTTTATATTTGTGAAGCACATAATTTAAAACGTGAACAAGTTTCAGCTCCAACAGTCGACTAACTGTTTGCTTGCTGACTGATCGCTTAAACTTTGAAATATACGGTCATCTCGGTATGCGTATGGAAACCGAGTCTGTGGTATAGCGTTCAGCGCGTGCGTGAGAGAGTGACCCATATCGTGTTTGAAACGAGTTAGGTGGTACGCTATCCGTGTCGTGTCTCGTTCTCGTATTTTTTTTTTTTTTTTTTTTTTTTTTTTTTTTTTTGGAATTGCGCCCAGGCTCGGACTGAACGGGCTTGTTAAAAATTTTAGTAAATTAAAACTTTTACTTTTAATATGAAAAATTGTCGAGATCTCGACGCGCGTTCATTTTCTCTCCGTATTTCCATATAGAGGCGTAATACCCGTAGATTTCGAGCGAAATTTGAAGATCTGGCATCGCTGTAAATTAACTAGATAATTTTTTTCTTTCTCGTACGGTATCGTATATGTACGATATTGCTGTGTATTGTATGGAAATAATTATGTACTCCTTTTGAACATTTACAATTGTATAAACGTTTAACTATATAATTAGGATGATGATTTTATTAGTTTAGTAGTATATAATACCAGTATCTGTTAAGCAGAATATTTGTAAGTAATATAATGGCACAATTAACAAAGTACTATAAAAAATTCCTCCGGTTGTCCATCAAGATATCTTTTTTACAAAAAACTTTGAACAAGTTGTTCATATTGAAAAGATGGCAAAGAATTAGTATACATAATTTAAATGCGAAGCGCTGACAATTATCATTCAATCTTTAGTTATATATACTTACTTTGTGTGGGTTCGAACGACGGTTCAGGATCGACCTGTATATATATATATATATATATATATATATATATATATACACAGGGTGTACCATGAGTCCGGTTTCGTAGGAAAATTTATTTTAAATTAAATTGATGGTCAAATTGATGTCTTGTTTTGGAACTTTTTTTTTGTTGCAGGTAGAATAACACACAATGGCTAATATCGAAGCGAGTTACACTCGTGAGGAAAAGGCCTCCGGAGACCAGACTTATGAAACACACACACACACACACACACACACATTTGAAAGGTACCGGAACACACCTATATTTGCTAAGATTTTTTCCAGTAGTTACTCCATCCCACCCCATGACCATCCCAATGAGAGGGAGAGACTTAATACGTTTAAAAATTTGTCACGTAACCAATAAACGAAAATAGTAATGGAAATTGTTTAATTTCGTATCTTTGTTTATTTTTGCTGTCAATTCATTAAAAGGCACCGGTACGCCGTACTGGTGTATTCCTGCAGAAAAAAATATATGTATTGTATATGTGTACTAGTGGTGGACCAGATATCCGCATCCGCATCATTTTTAACATCCGCATCCGCGCTTCTGACTGCGGATGTTATGCGGATATTTCCTCTAATAAATTATACAATTTACAATTAAAGTAGCTTATAAGGCCCAGTCATGCACATTTCGTGTAAAGTATTAATTATTAATGAACAAACAAATATATAAACCTCAAAATATAAATAAATACCTGGTAACACAGAAAATTGAATGAAACTTCTCATTGAGTTTTCTGTGGCTGAAACTCTTGAGAAAGTTATTTTTATCATAATGAAAACATTAATATTAATTTTAATTCTTATGCATTGCCTGCCATAATAGTAATATCACGAAATTTGAAAAATTGTCATATATTCATAATTCTATATTAGCTATATTGATAGACTAACTAAATATCCGCATCCGCGGATATTGAAATTAAAGATCCGCATCAGCATCCGCAGATGTTGAAAAACTGACATCTGGTCCACCACTAATGTGTACTGTGTAGTCATAAATGCCCAAGTTGGTTGAACATTTGTGTAAAAGTATAAATTTTCGTCTGTGACCATTTTTTTGCTCACTACGTCGAACAGGTTATATTTTATATTTTAAAATTTTTAGTTACTTTCAATTAAGGTGTGTGTGTTGTTTTTACCGTATACAATGATTATTATTTTTGAAATTCACTCGCGTCAGGATTTTAATTGAAAAACTTCATAATGAAATAAGTCGTCCTTTATGCTTCTTCAGACTTTACACATCCTTTAATTTGTTTTAGGTTAGGTTAACCTAACCTAGCGTAACTAACTAGAAGAGTAGGTCGTACAAAAAATCCGACTTATTTACATAGTTCGACCTTATTGGTAAAAAGATGGCATACTATTGATGCTATTTGGTTATATATATAAAACCATACCTTACCTTACCTTATGTTTCGTGCGTTGGTTTCTCTTCACACGGAGGTCAAGTTGGTGGCCCCGCCTCTAGGTCTGGCTTGGTGGAGGAGCGAGTTGCTTTCTTGCGCTCTCCACCGTACATAGCCAGGCACGCTCGGCTCATCTTGTACCGTCCTGAGCCAGGCATCCAGTCTTCTCTTGAAGACTTTAACTTTGACCCCGTTACGTTTCTGAGGTCCTTTGGAAGCTGGTTGAAAAGTCTTGGCCCCCTGACAACCAAGCTATTTCCTTTCAGAGTTGAGGAGGTCCCTTGTCGGGCCTTTAATTTGTGAACACTACACATTCTGCCTTTCCTATTTTCCAGTGTGTTGAATGTAATTGGGTTTAGTTTGAGGTTTGGTACCAGTTTTTCGATCATTTTCCATACGGTATGTAGATTATGGTGTACCTCTCTTCTTCTTTCCAGGGAGTACAGATTTAGTTTACGTAGTCTTTCCCAGTAGTTGAGTTCTTTGCAGCCATCAATCTTGGCTGTGAAACGCCTTTGCGTTTCTTCTAGTTTATTAGTTTCTTCCTTTTTATATGGGGACGTCAAAACTGAGTGGTATTCAAGTTTTGGTATAATCAGTGTTTTTAGCAGGGGAATCATTACTGTCCTGTCCCTTCTCTTGAACGTTCTTAGTGCCTGTCCGGCGACTCTCTTTGCTTTATTTATCGCTATCTGATTTTGTGTTTCGAATTTCGCATCATCTGTCATTATCATCCCGAGATCGATCGCTTTCGTGCTTCTGTGAATTTCCTGTCTATCTGAAGCATAATATGCAGTCTAAGTTCTTCTTTTTTACCATATCTCAGGAGCTGAAATTTCTCGGTGTTAAATGACATGTTGTTGTCTTCTGACCATTTGTATATTTTGTTCGTGTCCCTCTGCAAGGCCTCCACGTCATGTATCAGGTCATCCCATAAGTAATGTCGTTTTTTACGATAGATTAATATTAAACTAGTCCTACTCGGTTTAAGCATAAATTTTCCGAAGGTTATATCTAAGAGGAGATCTATCATGTTTCGCTACATACTTTACAGACCTTGACCAGTGAAGACGTGTGTTTTGCTTTATGTGAACCCCTCATAAATATGGCGGTATCAGAAGAGCATATAATGCTTTACGAGTTCAAAAAAGTGAATAGTGCTACTGAAGCAACGCGAAACATTCAGGACATTTATGGCAACGATTTTCTGCATGAGGAAATGTCAAAGATGGTTTCAAAAGTTTAGGAATGGTGACTGCTGTTTGACAGATGCAGCACGCTCTGGACGCCCTGCTGAGTTTGATGATGACCCGCTGTTAGCCGCACTTGAAGAAGACTGTTCAACAACTGTCGAAGAATTGGCCCAGAAATTCAATTCATCCCCATCCACCATCCATCGACATTTGCAACATTCGGGAAAGTGCCTAAGTTAGGAAAATGGGTGCCACATGAATGTCGGTCGACAATCTGAGGGTGCGGGTAAACATTAGCAGAGCTCTTCATTCCCGTGAACTCCAAGATCCGTTTTTGCACCGTTTAGTAACTGGTGATGAAAAGTGGATACTGTACCAGAATGTTAAGCGCCGTCGACAGTGGGTTTGTGCCGGAGAACCAGCGACACCACAGCCAAAACCAAATCTTCACCCTCGGAAGGTGTTGCTTAGTGTTTGGTGGGATAAAGGTGGTGTAATACACATTGAAACCTTACCACACAACCAAACAATCACCGCTCAAGTCTACTGTCAACAACTGGATCGATTGAACACTGCACTAAAAGAAAAGAGACCTTCTTTGATTAATCGGAAAGGAATCGTGTTCCACCACGATAACGCACGTCCTCATACCGCTCGGATCACTTCTGCAAAAATTGAGGAGCTTGGGTGGGAAAAACTTCCACATCCTCCATATTCTCCAGACCTTGCGCCTTCAGATTACCATCTCTTCAGGAGTCTGCAAAACTATCTTGACGAGAAACAGTATACTTCTTTAGATGACCTGCACACCAGTCTTTGTACGTTTTTTGCCTCAAAACCGCCTGAATTTTATAAACATGGCATTGAAAAGCTTGTAGGACGTTGGCAGTGTCATTGATTCCGATGGAAAATATATACTAGATTAAAAAGTTTCAGTCGAGTTTTTTTTTGTCCTTCAAATTCCGATCTAAAAAAACGCCATTACTTATGGGATGACCTGATACATCGCTGATTTTTCTGCTGATCTTTGTATCGTCTGCAAAGGATGTTACTATACTGTTGCTGTTTACTCCGCTGTCTATGTCTGTTAGCATGATAATGAACAGGAGTGGGGCCAGTACTGTCCCTTGTGGTACTGAGCTGCGTACTTCCGATTCTGATGGTGATATACCTTGAATTTTGACGACCTGCAGACGTTCTCTGAGGAAGTTGTAGATCCATTTTCCCACTTTGCTTGTTATTCCCATATATTTAATTTTATGTGCTATTATACCATGTCACATTTGTCGAAAGCTTTAGCAAAATCTGTGTATATAACGTCGTAGTTGTCATTGCCTTCCAATACATCTAGGATATTGTTGTAGTGTCCTATTAGTTGTGATAGGCATGATCTACCTGATCGGAATCCATGCTGATTTTCGTTGAATCTTTCCCGTGTCTCCAGGAAGTCATGAATTTTCTCTAACTATTCTTTCAAATACTTTGGTGAGGTGGGACGTCAATGACACTGGTCTATAGTTCTTTGCTTGAGATCTGTCCCCCTCCTTTATATATAGGGACAATGTTTGCTCTTTCCAAGATGGTTAGTATTTCCCCAGTGTCTAGGGATCTTCTCCATATCCAGTATAAAGGTGTAGCTATTTCATTTTTACAGTTTTTAATCAATAATGCGTTCCAATTGTCCGGACCTGCAGCTGAATGTGGTTTCATTTGTCCTATAGCTCTCGCTACATCTTCTGGTGTAAAATCAAAGTCTGTTATATACTCTCCTTGCAATTCCCCTTCAAAGAATGCATTTATGTCGGGTATCGCTTTGTCACTTTTTGGGTACTGAAAACTGATTCATATTGAGCTCTCAATGTATCAGATATTTCTTTTGGATCGTCGGTTAGTTCATTATTTCTCGTCCTTAAGGGCCCAATAGCGGCGCGCGTTTTTGTTTTCCTTTTTTGCATAGCTATAGAAGTATTTTGGATTTTCCTTTATTGCTTCTACCGCCTTTTCCTCTTCCCTCTCTGTATGGTCCTTAATCAGGGCTTCTATTTCCCTATCGATACCCTCCGGTCTTTCTTTTATTGCTTTCCTGTCATTATCTCCGCAGTTACCTAACTTCGCCTCCACTCTCTTTCTTTTGCGGAATAGTCTTCTCTTTTGCCTCTCGAGCCAGCTCCGCTTTCCTTTTGGCTGTGATTTCGGAGCATATTTTTTAAATTCTCAGCGTTTTTTCCTCCAAGGTTGTTAGCATTTCTAAAGTTGTTTTATTCTCAAAAAGTTTTCTCCATTCTATTTGGGCCATGTGCGATCTGATTGCTTCACAATTTATAGTCTTGGAGTTTAAGTTAAAGGCCCCGAATTTACTTCTTTCCTCAATATGTGTATTGTCTTTTAATGCTGTCGTCATATTTGTTGACATCTCGATTAAGTTGTGATCTGAGATAATGGTTGGGGTTATTTTTATATCAGCAATCAAGTTCGTGTTATTCATGAATACCAGATCCAGGCAGTTATTTTTTCTGGTATTTTCTGTTATCTCCTGTGTCAGCATAAACTCATTTGTGAGAGCCATCAACATTTTTGCTTTCTCCTGGTCTTCTCTTGTGCCCCCCTTGTCCTGGTGAATATATACATATATTCCTACCCACCTTTTTGTATTTTATGAATGGGAACTTAGTCTCCGCAGATCATTATATTGGGGGATGGAGGGTTTGTGGCCTTTATTAGCTTTCTGATGTCATCAATGGCCTGAGAATTTTTCGGTTGGGGTGCTTGGAGGTCTATAGATGACTATTAGTATCACGTTTAGTTTTTCTATTTTCACTGCTAGGAGTTCCACATAGCTGTTTGATTTACTTATTATCGTCTCTATCATATGACCTTCCTGTACATATATAGCACAGCCACCTTTACGTCTCGTCGTTCTATCCGCTCTTAGTAAGTTGAAGTCCTCTATATTTATCTCTTTCTTATCAATACAATGTTCGCAGTTTTCACAATTTCCTTGGTAATCTTATATTATATATATACAGGGTGGCCCAGGAGTCCAAGTCGGTTATAATTGAAGCTAAAACCCATCCAGCGGATTTAAAAAAAAAAATTAAATCAATAAATATTTCTAAACTTTTTATTTTTTGTATTTTCGCTTTGATTATAACCTGTTGGGACATGTGAGCCACCCTGTATATATATTACTGCATATGTTACAGGGAATCTGCGTAACTAGGGATTTCATGAAATCCCTAAAATGTTCAGGAATTTCGTGTAAGGTTAAATCGTGATATTTTTGTTGAACCTATGGGGAAATTATTGAATGCCCGGTTCGGTCAACTGAACGCCCTCGACGATTGGTTAGGTTAAGTCGTGATATTTTCGTTAAAACTAACGAAAATATCACTAACTTCGCATGAAATCTCTGAACATCTTAGGGATTTCATGAAATCCCTAGTTACGCAGATTTCCCGTAAATAAATAAATATAAATAAAGAAAAATCCAAAACGACAGACCGAAGCTTCATATATTTCCAACGTTTGGAGAACTAATCTTATCATTGAAGAATAAAAGTGAAAATTGTAAATAAAATTTTAGATGAAATTATATAAATAAATAAATAAATAAAGGTGATAACGAAAACGTGACAAAAAATAAAAGGTTAGAATATATTTAAGTGGAAATGGAATTGAATATTTATTTAAAGTCTGTTTCATCCGGTTAATATAACTGTTTATAGATTCAGTCAAACGTGAATCAGAGTCGTTACTTAGACATAAAGGAACTTAAAATTTTCTAGAGAGATGCTAGATTCACGTACGCGTTTACGCGATCACGAATATTAGAATGATTGTGTCCGCTCGAAGGAAGGCCGCCAGTTCGAGACAACCCGCCTCCCGTAATGCTGATCCGCGCGAAACAAAGTTTCTCTCGGTTGAACCCGCGTAAGATGCGTTTGAACAACGGGTACGACTGTAAAAATAAGAGTTACGTTCGGAGAGGCGGTATATCTTTATAATGAAATAACCTACCTTACCTTAACCTTACAACCTTACGAAGGTTTCGCGCGATGATTTCTCATTTCGCGAAGGTCAAGCTTGTCGCCCCTCCTCTCGAGTTGGCCTGGTGAAGTACTGAGTTGGATTCTTGCGCTCTCCACCTCACATAGCCAAGTACGCCCGGCTCATCGGGGATTGTTCTGAGCCAGGCATCTAGTCTTCTTTAGAAGATGTCCACCGCAACTCATTTCGTGTTTCTTAGGTCTTTGGGCGACTGATTAAACAGTTTTGGTCCTCTCACTACAAAACTATTTTCTTTCAGGGTTAAGGATGTTCCCTGTCTCGCCTTCAAATTGGGAATACGACACAGTCTACCGTTTCTACTTTCCACCGTTGTTTGGGGAGTTATAGGGTTCAGATTAAGATTAGGGACTAGTTTCTCCATTATTTTCCAAGTGTAAATAATGGTGTATCTCTCTCTCTTCTCCTTTCCAGTGAATATAGGTCTAGTTCGCGTAACCTTTCCCAGTAATTTAGTTCTTTGCACCCATTGATCTTGGCTGTGAAGCTTCTCTGGATCCCTTCCAGCTGTCTGTCTTCTTTTTTATATGGGGATGTTAGGACCGAGCAGTATTCCAATTTGGGTATTATCAGGGTTTTCAGTAGAGGAATCATTACATTCCTATCCCTTCTTTTAAAGGTTCTCAATACCTGTCCCGTTATTCTCTTTGCTCTGTTTGCTGCTATCTTATTTTGTGTTTCAAATTTCGCATCATCTGTCATTACAATCCCTAAATCTTTTGCTCTGTAATTTCTCTGAATTTCCTGTACATTTGGGGTATAATATTCCATGGATTTTAGGTCTTCTCTTTTTCCGTACCGTAATAGCTGAAATTTCTCGGTGTTAAACTTCATATTGTTGTCTTCCGTCCACTCGTAAATTCTGTTCATGTCGGTTTGTAGAGATCCTATGTCTTCTATTAGAAATAATAAAGTACAGTATTAAAGGCGGTTGAGGGTAAAATTTCTAGAGGACCGTACGCAATTATTTTAGTAGATTTTGAGACTGTACACTAGGGCGGGGCGAAAATATATCGAACTCGAGTTGTCAGTATGAAACATGGCTGAAAAGGTGCTCTAGCACCCACCTATCATAAAAACATCAACTTTTATAGCCTGTGAATATGTGCATTCTCGCAACTTTAACCTCAATTTTGAAGAAAAACAAAAATTTTGAAGCAAATTTAGTTTTGCTAAAAATTATAACTATTTCTTTTTATAAACCAAAACGTACGTTCATCACTAAATTATATGAAGCGTAATCGCTATCCTCTCGTTGATTCGCTTAAAATCTGACTTTTTCCCTTTTTGGATTCTCGAGCCGAGATTTCTCGCTGAGAATAACCATTCCATGGCGGGCGTTATGTCCGTAGACTTTTTCACTCGCAGAGGCGATTTTCTTCACATTCTTTTCAACTGCCTGGGAATGACACGAGTATGTATCAAGAATTATGGGTTTCTGGCAGTCGTCAGTGCTACTTATAGCATCAGAGAGTAAGGAAGGAACGGTAATATCAATTTCGTTCCAATCATATATAAGTAGGTCGAAGCTGAGAAGTTGAGCCTGATGGATTTCTTGTTAAACATTCGAATTTCACCCGGTATAACACTCCTTTTCGCTCGTAGCACTTTTTCGACTGCTAGCTTCCGAATTTATTCTTATTCTTGTCAGCGATAGCGGATAAAAGGATATTTTCAGGATG
>JAJOZX010001224.1:125000-127500 GCA_023014485.1 Bathynomus jamesi | reverse complement strand
TTAATTTCATTTTTCATTTTAATCAAATTTTTCACTTATATTATATATAAGGACCGAGGACCGAGTCGTTCCTAGGTCCTATCTTCAGAAAGGACCGTGACCGGGACCGTCGGTCCAGTTTGAGGCAAGGACCGGGACCGTCGGTCCTTTTTGAGGCCCGGGTGCCCACCTTTGTATATATATAATATTTTTTTTTGTGTGTGTGTTGGTTATAACCCTTTCCATTAATGTTATTGGTTTACTCAAGGGCGTGGTTGAAAAGTCGGTGTTTGATTGGTCAATTTAAAATTAAAATCAAATGACAAATCAAAAAATAGCTTTTGCTTTTTAAAATGACCAAAATATGAAGGTAAAGAAGAAAACGAAAATCATTTAACGGAAAAAATATTATATTTAAGTGTAAAATAATGCATATGATCAATAATGATCATATGTGAATTTGAAGCTTTCGTGGATTATGATTTGGAGTCCTCAATACAATATATCGTTGGTGTTTTTATGGCGTCTTCGTGTCGTTACATGTTGTTTTGCGTTCGTTTATTCGATTAACAACCCTTATAGCTCTTTTGCACTTCCCTCAGATCCCCAACAAGTATCCTAAGTGGGACCCGCAAATCCAGGTATCTCAGTGTTTGTCGGATAAGAAACTTATCAGCAAAGCCGATAGATAATGCGTCCGGAAAAGATGTGAACACGGGCTTAACTGTTCGGTGAATAGCTGCAATCTGTAAACTTGATTAGACAGTCTATAAATTTTATTAAGCTCATTGTGCCACTCTACTATGTAGCTGTGGTTAACGCCAGACGACTTTATTCAGTCATAGCGAAGACCTCTCCCCCTTGACCCCTTTGGTTGCATGGGCTTCAAAGGGGGTTAACGGCAAAAAGTACTGCAACTGATTTCATCCGTGAATTAACTGTAATCATAGATAAAGTACCACATAGATAATTGTGATTAGAACAGGACTCTCTCTCGTTGAATTTTAACATGTATATCATTTTAGACATTTTTGCTTCAAAATACAGGGTGTGTATAAAGTAACGCGAGTGAAGAAACAAATCCGATTTAAAATGGTTTAAACTAGTTTCAACTTGTTTTTTAACTAGTAAAAACATTTTCAACATCTATAAACCTTACAATCAATTATACAGTTGTTATAGTAATATTTATTACAGTTGTGACTATACAGTTGTTACAGTAATATTTATTACAGTTGTAATAAATATTACTCGTCCATGTTCACTCTCGTTAGTATAATTCAAATCGGATTTATTTCTTCATTCGCGTTACTTTATACACACCCTGTACCCTAAAATCAAGGAAGAAAATGAGTCTCAATATCGCAGCGAGGTACATGAACAAGATCGATTTTCACAGTGTCGACGTTCGCCCTTATATATGATATAATATATATGGATTTTACATTTCAAACTACATTTCAGACTTTCAATAAAAATTACTAAACTAACATGAGCAGATTAACCTAACCTAACCAGTCCTAACCTAACCCAACTTAACCTAAACTGACCTAATTTAAACTAAGTTTTTAGTATCGGTATTATGCGTGTCGACATTCTGCAGATCGACTTTGTTCCGCTATACCCGATCGACGCCTTACCTAAATTGGAGGATTATTTGGGAAGCGACTGTCAATTTTGGGGATCGTGAAAGACTTAATGTTAGACTTAAGGTCGGGCGCACACAGGATAGTCTCGTGACTCACGACTGACGACTTGGGTCGTGATGACTCGAGTCGCGTGTGATTTTACATTGACAGAATGGGGCCCCCGCACACTGCAGCGACCGCGACGCGAATCACGTCGCGGTCGCTGCAGTGTGCGGGGGCTCCCATTCTATCAATGTAAAATCACATTCGATTCGAGTCGTGAGTCGCGAGACGATCCTGTATGCAGCCTGCCAAACTACGTTTATTAACTGGCTATGTTCAGTACGGTGCTCTAGCTTAGATTTAATAATAATAATGCTACCGTTATTATTATTATTATTATTATTATTATAAAGAGTGTAATTTCTTCTTATTAAAAAAGTATCGCTAAAACCATTTATATATATATAGTTTATACCTATAAAATGACGTAACCAAAATAACTGTCCTCATAACTGTCTGAAAGTTCCAAACACATTTTTTGTTTGAAGTTAAATCAATCCTTGACATTTTGACTTCAGAAATGTTCTATTAACATTTTAACTTACCCCCTCCCCCCACTAATGTTTATTTTCATGTACGCACGTGTACGTATGTGCAATGTATAATAATGTTGTATGAGTATATACGAAAGGTTATGTCGTACGCGAAGGTAGCCAAAAGCTCCAACCTAAAATTAGAATCACAACAGTCAGTATTCAATATGGCCGCGTGAGGGTAGGACACACCAGTGGCATTTCCTCTTGTTTACTAAACTAATATTTACATTAATCTTGAACTGTAATAAAACAAAATACGTGAAATGTATATAAATCGAACTGGATGTTCAAGGT
>JAJOZX010001224.1:0-120000 GCA_023014485.1 Bathynomus jamesi | reverse complement strand
AATTTTGCAAATGTCACATTTTTGGGTAAAATCCAGCTACTGCTAAAGATTAAACTTATTATTATTATTATTAGTATTAGTATTATTATATTATTCACTTAACATATAAAAGTAATATAAATCACCGCGTATAAATAACAAATATATAATTGAATAAATATAACTGATTTTTACTATGTTTCTGTATTTGATTAGATGGGGACAGAACTAGCACAGCGCTCAGGTTAGACGAATGCGGCCCATTGTACTCATTCCCGTACAGTATTTATATTAACAACAACCCCATCGGGAGTCGAACTTCCGACCTCGTTCGATGTCTTCGCTTCGCTTATGAGGGAACGGTGCTACCCAATGAATTACGGACGTTGGCCATTTCTGCACTTCAACTACGATGTTTTGAAGTTAAATTGTAGGCGTAAATTTCCGTAGAATTCGTTTCCCACTGCCTCGACGTACTCGGCTCAATTCAAGGGATGCAGTTCCAAGTATTTAAAACAACTTTTCTTTGTCACATTTTTAGTTCGTTTTTAGAACAGTTTTCTCAGTACAAAGTTCTTCCTTTGTACTTTTTCTGCCAAATTACCAGTGCGTTGACATCATGGAAATTTAACCAAATATTGTGGGATTTATCAATTTCAAATTCTTTAGCGTTCAAAAGGCAGGAGAGAGAGAGAGAGAGAGAAGAGAGAGAGAGAGAGAGAGAGAGAGAGAGAGAGAGAGAGAGAGAGAGAGAGAGAGAGAGAGAGAGAGAGAGAGACCTTTGATGTCAATAATTAGGTTACTTGAGTATGTACACAATTTATAACGTACGGTCATGACATTTATATACACTAATTTGGATTTATTATTGAAATGCCCCAACAGGATTCGACCCAACACCTCTTGAGTAGAAGGTAGAGTGTCGACCCTACGCTACGACAAGGTAAAAAAAGTAGTATAACACTAGCGTATATTTCAGCAACCCGAGGGAACACATAACACTTTCTCCTGTCCAGAGGTGTTTTCCGTACTATCCCTCCCCCTGTACTCGAGGGAATGACAGTATGTCATTCAAATCTCTAATGTGTATACATCAGGTTGTACTAACTCTTAAGTTTGTCGTATCATAATGGTTATTATTACCCTTGCTTTCGACGCAAAAGTGTTGAGGTCGAATCCCTGTGGGCAGTTTCGCGCGCGCACACACACACACACACATATATATATATATATAGAGAGAGAGAGAGAGAGAGAGAGAGAAGATAATCCAAAACGTTTCCATAATTTCACACGTGAATATTTATTTTTCAGTTAACATCAGGGTGCTCAAGTGTCCTTATTTCTAAGATATGTTCTTATTTTTGGCCTCATATCTTATTCATTTTTATTTATTTTTATTTCTTAATTTTTCATTTGGCTAAAGTCAAGAAGCGGTCCAGGCAATGTTCTAACTGAGAGGGAGGTGGAGTTTTGTTGGTTTTGAGTGGAGAAAAATTACAATTTTGTCGTTATTGTTATCGGAATAAAATGTTAACGCTATATTATAGATAGTCTTAATTTTGGGGTCGGAATTCTTATTTTTTTTGGAATTGAGGTTCTGATTTTTATTTATTTTGTAGTACTTGAGAACCCTGCGTTAACGGTTCGGACCTTTCTCTTACTTTTCTCAGGAACAAAAATGTTATTATAGAAATTAAATTTGCCAAATAATTTTCCGTATTTGAAAAAGTTAAAAAAACAATTGGTGAAGTTTTAAAAGTTAACGAATCGTTACTTTCTAATATTTGGGTTCGTAAAACTTAGTTTTAATGTGCGAATAAAGTTTCTTTTTTATGAGTATCAAATTTTTAGCAATATTTATTGTAGGGTTCAAAAGATCACCACTAATCGTGATTTGTCTAATTGTAGATCATTCGTATTTCTTGGCCAAAATCATGTTTCGAGCTTCTTGTTGACCTCTCATACCCGAATATGACGTGAATCGTAATAAAACCTCGAATTGAAAATATTTTTGAGATTTTCCAGAGTAACATCTTTTGGGAAAAATCCTTGCATACGATTTCTCTCCCCCTCTCGAGATATATATATATATATATATATATTAGTGGTGGACCGGATATCCGCATCATTTTTAACATCCGCATCCGCACTTCTGACTGCGGATGTTATGCGGATATTACCTCTAATAAATTATGCAAT
Organism: Bathynomus jamesi; assembly: GCA_023014485.1. Taxonomy (NCBI): domain Eukaryota; kingdom Metazoa; phylum Arthropoda; class Malacostraca; order Isopoda; family Cirolanidae; genus Bathynomus; species Bathynomus jamesi. The sequence continues at coordinate 117,822 of JAJOZX010001224.1, read as the reverse complement.
TTACAATTAAGTTAGCTTATAAAGTAGGTTATAAGGCCCAGTCATGCACATTTCATGTAAAGTATTAATTATTAATGAACAAACAAATACAGGGTGTCCCAAAAGTCCCTATCTATTTTGCGGAAATAATAATATTTTAACGAAACTAAAACAACAGCATAACCACATATATATGTATAACCATATATATGTGTATATATGGAGCGATTGGAAAAACGTTCATTGAGGTAAGTTCAAAAGATGTTTGCGTAATGACAAAGAGTCCCATCTTGTTGAAACACAACCGAGTTGAGAATGCCATCTGAGAGAAGTTGGGGCTCTAAGAATCGCTGAAGCATGTCAAGATAAAGTGGTCTTGTCACTGTAGCCTCTACAAAGAAAAAGGACCTCAGTGGGGAAAATAACTCCACAGATGCTGGTGCATGACTCCAGATTCCTGGGATCTTGGGAGCATTGCTCCAGTAAATTTGACCATGAGAAAAAGTAAATTTGGGTTTGGGTTTTGTTCATCCACTAGACATTATGCAATTTTTTTGCGTGTACGTTCTTGTACAAACCAATTTTTTTAAATTACAAATTTAGTTATTTTAAGTTTAGTTGGTAATTCCATATTTAACAATTATTTTTATTTTTTGTTAAGCTTCAATGTTTTGATAATTAAAATTTTATTAAAACGTATATTTTTTTAATATAAAATTATCAGGATTAGACTATGTTCCATTGATCTCGGCCAGGTTTGATAAATTGGCCAGATAATTACTTGTGCGGTTTTAAGTAATCCACCATGACTCTAGAATTGAAAAGTTTAGTTAAGTTTAAACTTACTTTTACTTACTTTACTTACCTACTTTTACTTACTCTTCCTTCTTTACTAAGTTTAAAGCACTTACTTTTACTTACTTTCATTGTACTATATTTACTTACTTTTACTCACTTTTACCATACTATATTTACTAACTTTTACTTATTTTGTATTTTTTCAGGTAGTCAATAATCAATAATGGATCCTAATATTGATGAAGTTGGAGAGAAAAGTGAGGGTGTTAAAGGGGTTACTTTTGTGGTCAATGCAAGAACAAATATTCAAAGAAGCAAAACTGGGAGGAACATTTTAATTCCAAAAAAAATATTTGTTACAATACAAGAGGTCCCAGAGTTTGGGCCCACAGCTTAGATATTGCAGTAAAGAAATACCAGGATGAAGTGCAGCAAAGAGATACGGCAAAGCAGTCATTTAGTTTGTTCACAAAATGTGCTAGTGCTAGACCTCAGAAAAATGAACCAACTTCATCAACTGCTAATCTAGAAAATGAAACTTTTTCACTAGATGTTTCACAGACTGAAGAAAGTGCTTCTCCTCCACCTAAGAAACAAAAGGTAAGTGAGGAATCTGCGCATCAGACTAACAAAACTGCTTTTGAGGAATTTGAAAATTCCCAAATCCAGAAGACATTGAATGCAATTTTGCGCCTAACAAAAGAAACTCACCAAGCTGTTGTGGTTAATAAAGAGAAGAGTCAAAATATGCCTTCAAGTTCAAGTGTTGCATCCAAATCTAATAAAGTAAAAGCAACAAATTTGACCTTTCCATAGCCCATTTAAGCAAGTGTAAATTAATACAAGAAATCCTGAACAATGATTTGATCAAATCTACATTCAAATTGGTGGAAAAGAAGGATCTAGGGCAAGCTGATGATTCATTTTCAGTACCAAGTGATATAATGGAAAACATTGCAAATAGTGACACTAATATGCCTGATGTAGAATAGCTGTTGAGGATGAAGATGATAATCAAGAAGATATTGATGATGCTTCTGATGATAAAATGTTTACATTATATTGTATAGCTTGCACAGACCCCAAAGCATGTGCTTCAGACAAACATTCTAACATAAAAGGTTACTTCAATGTTAAAGATTTAACCTATGTATGCAAACAAGGAGAAAATCAAGAGAGATGGTTTAGAAATCTGAAAACCCACCTGAAGAGACATTTAATTAAACTTCAGCATCATCAAAGAGCTGCTGTTTATGAAGTGATGAAAACATCTTCTCGGAACACTACTAAACGCATAGAAGACCTATGTGGCAACATCTTATACTACATAATGAAAACAAACACTGCATGGGCTCTATATCCAGTACTTCTAGCTGTATTACATAGGTCAGGTTGTGAGGTTGGAAATTTGAATCATAGCACACATGCGTGCGAGACAATTTGTGAGCTATTAGATAATCAACTTAAAGAACAAACTGTAAAGTGGTTCTTAGAACAAACTTCAGTAACAATAACAGCTGACATTGGAACAATTTTGGGATTAAGCATGCTAGTTGTATTAGTTATGAGTGAAGAAGATAAGACTGTAAAACTTGCTGGGATAAATTTAGTACGTAGCAAATCAGGAGTTTATTTGCCAATGAAATTTTTGATGTGTTGAAGTCTCCTAATCACTTGAAACTATCTGAAGAAGCAATTAAATCCAAGGTATCTGGAATGGCTGGAGATGGGGCTTTTTGTAAGGACAACGAGCCATTTAAAAAACGAAATGAAAAAGTTGTTTGGAGAAAATTTCAAATTTCGATGGGACTTAATGCATCTTGTGAACAGAGCCCACGTTGATGCATTGAAGAAAATTTGTAAACTAAGTGAGCTTTTAGACTTTATTCAGAATCGCTCTTCAAATCTGAGATCAGGCCTTGACTATACCAATATGGTTCTTGACAATATCATTGGTTTTAAGAGACCAAAACTCAAATCTGATACTCGCATGGTTAATTACGAATTTGATCAATTTGACAGATTTGTGGAAAATTGTTTTTTTTTATCATCCACAAGAGAAAGAAATTAGTGCCAAGTTCTATGTATTGATTTCCTATGTAACAAAGATTATGTTGCAAGTAGCTCAAAAAACCACAGTTAGTGCAGAATTTGTAGAAAATATATTTTATAAAGAAGGAGGGAAAACTGTTATGTTAAGAGTGATGGAAACAATTTCCAAATTAGCTAATGGAGGAAATGCAAATGATGTAGTTTCTGAATTTAAGCACGATACCACAGGGCAGCAAAAGGAACTAACAGCTGAGGATTACATCCTAAATGAAGTTTACAAATACATCAAGAAACGTTCTGATTACTACCAGGTTGCTGAAGTTGCTAGACCATCCAGAACCAGATCTGAAAGTAGTTTTACAAAAGACTCAGTGATAAATTGGCTGACAGAATATATAGAACAGCTGTGGAAAGGAATCACAGAGAGATTAAAGCATTTGATAAAGATGGATCAACTGCCTGGAGTGAAGCACCAGCTGAAGGGACATTCTCCATTCTTGGTTACATTGTTGAACACAAAGGATCCATTAAGCCATCTCATTTGACTAAGCTGTGCAGAATTGTGAAGGAGGGTCCAGCTCCAGGCACTAGATCTGCTGTAATGATCACACAGAAAGCCATTGATCAGTGGCCAAGCATACATGGCGGTAAATTCACAACAAATGCCTACATGCAAGGTCTAACATCGTCCACTGTTGCTGCTGCAATGAATAAATAAACTTAAGGTGAGTTATAAACTGTACATTATTGTATTATTATGTTTAGCTAAAACAATTTGTAATTGGTATGTCGTCAATTCAAGAGTTTACTATCATTAACCTATCTAGTGGTGTAAGGGGAAAAAAAGTAAATTCAGAGCTGTGCTCCAGTAAATTTTTTCAAATCTGGAGTCATTTGCTGGTGAATGTCTTCCATAATGCAGCTGAGAGAGCAGAAACACTGATGTTTCTCACGCCGAAGCTAATACCTGAATTTGATATATATAATATATATATATATATATATATTATATATATATATATATATATATATAATTATATATTTGGTTATGCTGTCCCTTTATTTTCCTTAAAATAATAATATTTCTGCAAAATAGATAGGGACTTTTGGGACACCCTGTATATAAACCTCAAAATATAAATACGTGGTAACAGAAAATTGAATGAAACTTTTCATTCAATTTTCTGTGGGCTGAAACTCTTGAGAAAGTTATTATTTTATCATAATAAAAACATTAATATTATATATATATATATTAGGAAAATGCATGTTTCTGCTTATTAAATTAAATTAATAACGTTTGGTACCTTCTGATAACTAATTTTATTTTTCAGGAACGTTGTTCCCTTGCAACGCTATATCTCCCCCTCAGCACCTTTTGTATCACTTGGCGAACGCGTGCTTCCTCCTCAGTTACGTACCACCATCAAAGCCACGGCCTTCTCTTCATGCATTCCCTCCTCATTATCGGTACGTTACTGAAGAGTATATTTAATATAGACCTTTTTCACGCATGCAAAAATTGAAACAACTATATTTTCAACCATTTTAAAGAATTTGTGTTACGCATTTTGCAAAGCAAGAATTCAGGTTTTGGAATTGGTCTCGTCATAAGGTCATCGTGAACGAGGTCTATAGTGATGAATGTAGTTCTTAGTGCAGAGAGGCAAGGCCGGCGAGAGCTGCCACGGGCCCCGGGAAAGGATTGGTATATGGGCCACCCCCCCCTGTTTACTCAGTATTTATGAATGTTTTTTGTGTACAACAAGCAAACTGATTATATGTCCAAGTCACTATTCAAAACACAGTATGATAATCTCTATAAAATGTATGTTCATTAATTATATTTACTCTGTTATTTAATCAATTGCTTTATTAAATATATTTAGATTTTATATCCCCCCCCCCCTTTCCGGACCCCCTAGAGGTCCGGGCCCTGGGAAGTTTAACCCGGCTTCCCCGCCCTCTCGGCGGCCCTGCAGAGAGGACAAAATAGATTCATATATGAAATTTAAGTACCAAAAGCTACCTGGGTTCAACCAGAAGCGCGGAATAAGGCCAAACGGTTTGGAATTACCATTCGTTCTGTGAAAAATGGAAAGGTATGAATCAGTGAAGTCCATTAAAGCGAAGAAACTTAAAGAAGTCAGTAGGAAAAAATGTTAAATGAATTTTTCACTGTATGTGCGTTAGCTTATTATTTACTGTATACTCCCTGTAAAACGCTGTTGAATTCCTTTCCCCTCGATTGGTGCCAAAGAGTATCCATTAATGAAATGAGCATCGGGTTTACATAAAGTAGATTGACAATTCCATAAAATAAATTATTTTAATATTTAGTGAAATAAATTAGAAAAAAAATCCCCTCAACTTTGCTGATCTACTAAATTATTTTGGATCAGTAACTTTGGCTTAAAGATGTTTATACAACTTTCAATGAACAGGAAAGAAATTTGAATTTACTTTTCAAAACTCAATGTTTGATTCGTCTGTAATAATAATACTTTTTAGTAAATCAACTTTACCCCTAAAATCAAATGTAGCGCCAAAATTAAATGTAGCCCCAAAATTAAATGTATCTCTAAAATCAATGTTTCCTTAATCGCAAGACATATTTAAGAATAGGTTTTATTGTCTGTCCTCTCCGATATTTATGACAACTTTTAACAAACTGTAAGACGTTTTAACGAGTTTTGATCAGCCATAAGCGCTCTAACGAGTTGACGGGTCTTAACGCACTGTAACGCGTTACATCTTAAGTCACTACTCTACTTACATTCTCTCTTCCGTTGCTGGTTTAACGCTCAGGATTCCTGCTTTATTCCACTTGGGCGTGGAATATAATCTGTGCGCCGGACGTGTTCTCGTGGAACTTCACTTGTATGCTTCTGAACATGGGACAGACGCTCTACATCGCGTATCAAATGCGTCCTGTGAAGATCAGGAAGGAGTTGCAGCCTCTTTACCAAGCACTGTTTGAACCTCTTCACGTAAGTGTCCCTGTAAGCGAAGTGAAAAAACCCCAAAGGTTCGAGGTTCGAATCCCGTTGATGTCGGTAATAGTAATCCGGGAGGTAGCGCGATGAACTGCATTTGTTTGGCCTAAGCACTGTGCCAGTTTGGCACTCCTCCTGACTGATTATATTACCCTGTCGATCGAAAACGCTTTATCAATACACGTGCGTTATAGGTTAAAATAGGTTAGAGCGGGCTAGGTTACGTACTGTAGGTTAAGGTACGTTAATTTAGGTTAATTATTAGAGGTGTTAATTGTTAAATATGTTGCTGGTTAGCTATAAAATCCGGTTTAAATACGTATGAAAGCCTCTTTCCATTCTGAACTTGTATGGAAATATTGAAATCTGTTTCACTTAGATTAACATCAGTTATCAGAGTCTAAATGATCGTAAACGCCTTCGGTTTAATGTAATCCTATGTTAGTTATAGCTATTGAACATATCAGTGATATATATATATATATATATATATATATATATATATATATATTATATATATATTATATATATATATAGAGAGAGAGATGATCAATGATCATCAGTTTTATCTCAGAGATAAGTCAAGGATGAATAGAACGGGAGTGATCTATTACCTTTTATTATAATATCAAAATACAAAACAATAAATATCCAATAAGTTACTAAAAGTTACTTGTTTTTACGTTGATATCATTAATACAGGGTGCTTCAAAATATATTTCAATACTGTGTATTTATTTATTAAATCACTCGCACAATTCTGAAAAACACGATATTAATTATTAAAAAAAGAAGCACATAAACACGCAAATACTTACAATCCCCCCCCCCCAAACCCACAAATTATAAGTGGTAAGCAATGACATATAAGCGCCATATAAGTGGTAACATTTTTTTGAAGCACCCTGTATTTAGTTCTGAACCAATAACAGCTTCGAATTACATACACGATTGCACGGTTATGAGTTATTATTATACTATATGATAGGTTCTAGGCCCACGGTGGGTCTTAAGTTTTATGATAGGTTCCAAGCCCACAATGGGTCCCTGAAAAGAATGAACAAATACCAAACTCAGACTGGGGACTGCAGGTTTTAAGAACAAAACATTCAGTTCTTGTTAGTCACTGTAACTAACCCACCCACCCCTTGTTTGGGAGTAAAGACTCGTAGTCCCTTGTACTAGTCAAGCAAAGTACTTAAGCTGATACTCTCTGGGTTGATTCTGTTTTGATTTCTTAATTTTAAAATTTACCTCGCTTACAATTCTTGTTTATATATATATATATATATATAATTTAGTGGTGGACCGGATGTCAGTTTTTCAACGTCTGCGGATGCGGATCTTTAATTTCAATATCCACGGATGTGGATGCGGATATTTAGTTAATCTGTCAATATAATATAGAATTATGAATATATGACATAAGTTTTCAAATTTCGTGATATTACTATTATGGCAGGCAATGCATAAGAATTAAAATTAATATTAATGTTTTCATTATGATAAAAATAATAACTTTCTCGAGAGTTTCAGCCGCAGAAAATTCAATGAAACAAGTTTCATTCCTAATTTTCTGTGTTACCACGTATTTATATTTTGAGGTTTATATATTTGTTTGTTGAACTTTGTTCATTAATTATAATTAATACTTTACATGAAATGTGCATGACTGGGCCTTATAAGCTACTTTATAAGCTAATTTAATTGTAAATTGCATAATTTATTAGAGGTAATATCCGCAGTCAGAAGTGCGGATGCGGATGTTAAAAATGATGCGGATGCGGATATCCTGCCCACCACTAATATATATTATTCATTACTTTTTTACATTTATTAACATTTTTATTACATAATCATAACAAAAATGAACCGGTAATTAGATTACTTCCTGTAATTAAAGAAAAAAACTTAGAATTAATAGGCAGTCACCTTTAATTAAACGATTCTATCACGAAAGTAATAGTGCGTGAAATTCACGATTCCTAGTCACGAATTCTCTTCCGTGAGTCATGAATAGAAATCCAAAATATTTAAAATACTGTAATTTAAACGTCTTACTAAAAAATGAGAACAGCCACCATCATATATGACCTCATTAAGGTTCGAACTATTATAAGCCATCTATCGATCAGCAGGTTACAGACTCTAGTCTCTCATAGGGCGGACTACGAGCTACATTAAACCAATATTTTCAATGCCAAGTTGAACAGAGAGGGATGCCAAGGTAATTTGCATGACCAGCGTCATAAATTAAGGTCCTTTTGTGGGAGAAGACGACCTGCAGGAGTTACGAACGGACCTAATTATTAAAAAACCAGGAAGAAAATTATTTGTTTACTTATTTATTTTTGGACTTGACGATGGCATAGTTAGTATTTTGACTCTTTTGTATCCGAAACGTTGTCTTTTCCATTGCCATTTTAGTGATTTTTTTTTTAATTAAATTTCAGTGACATTTTAATAATTCCTTACATAATAATAGCCAAAACGAACTTTTTCCTCGATTTTTATCAGGTGCCAAGGTTACTCTTTAAAAGGTTGGTATCTGTGGAGTACGCCCAACTAATGTCATTGCATGATGGGGAGGCCTATGCTATGTGTAACCTCACTAGAACGGACAGACTAGGTCTCCTCATAGAGGGAAAGGTACGTTAACTTATTTAGTAAAGATTCACTAAAGAATAAATGGCTCTCCGCACTTAAGGATCTAAATCTAAGCAAAATGTACGAATGGAGTGTGAGCTTCGTTTCATAATGCATCATACTATGAATTACCTAATAAGTTATAAAGAAAATTTTTGCTATTTAAATTGCTTTGAAAGGGTTGTTGATTCAATATATGGAGATCAGAGATGCAAAGTTCAGCTAGTGAAAGGTAAGAAAACATATCATAATACAACATTTCAAATGATAAAGAAAATGGATTACAAAATGGGTTGATTGGTTATCAATTTTTATTTCTTGTTCCGTAAATAATAAATAAATAAATAATTTCGTGTGATAACACTCGCGACAGTATGCAGCTGTATCATAGCCACTTCGATCAGTATGTATCAATGGTGTGTGCAAGAGTTAGTGTCAAGGCTAGTTTGGGGAAATGTCAATGATAGTCTGGAGAAGATTCAAAGTCAAATAAGGCAAACTAAAACTGATGCCATAGAATAGCTCCAAACTTACAAGGATTCTTCAAAATATCATTCCTTTCTTTTTTTCTTGTTTGAACAGGCCAATGTCCTCTCCCCACACCATTTCCTTCATTCTATTTCTCCGATGGAGTTCTTGGATTCTCCAGAATTTGAATCTTCAAGAACTTCAGTTGAAGCCAAATTTAAAGTAAGTGACAAAGAGTTACAGGGGTTGCCTTAGTTTATAAACAAATTACTGAGAAATCATAAGAAAAACGTTCTTTAAAATGCTAATTGCTTCAGGATAGGATTAAGAAGTGATTTAATTATAAGAGTACTTTTTCATATTTGCAACTAACAAAAATTATCGTGAACTTTGGGTGTTCTCAGGTTACTGTCGTGGCAGCCACAGCTTGTCGTTATTTGTTTTGGCAAAGGTCAAGCCTGGAGTACTTCTTCGTCAAAGAACCGTATATGGCCACAGTCATGTCGACTCTGATAGCGAGAGACATCACTTCTAAACTGTACTCTATGAACCATAAGGTGAGGAAAGGTTCACCAATTAATTAGTACATTTTGTTTACTGAAAGCTACCTATATGATGACAAACGATTTTCCATACACTTCTGAGAGTATGAAAAGAAATTAAAGAATTGATAAAAAAAAAAAAAAGCAAAAGTCCAAATTCTGAGTTTCGCATTCAAGATGGTTTGTGTCCTCCTGGTTGTTGGCGATAACACCTTCTCACTTATCCTCTATGATCGAAAGAAATTAAATTACTAGGAGGAGATTGCAGACACCAATCGACCAAGGAAGTACTCCTCGCGGGTGGGGAAGCACGTTAGGCAGGAGACAGGGAGTCTCCCGTTTTTCCTGTCACTGTCCTCCTTAGCTGATCTTTTTCTGGTCTAATCTACTCTGTGAGCAGTACAGCATGCTCTCAAACATACACAAACTACACATACATGTACTCGTATCTTACACACTACACAATCTTTTAAGGTGGACTCGTTACTGTTTACAGATAGTCTGCCACTCCTCAAATGTTAACCAATTAGATCTCGAATCTGCTTATCCCATTTGACGTAAAATGAACGCTGATTTTGAAAAAATGAGCACCACAGACACTGTGAACCTGTTTTCTTCTTTATCTTATTTATATACAGTATGTAGGGAATGATAATGATGATGTCTGTCTGTCTGTCTGTCTGTCGATGTTTTATGTTTGTTTGTACACGCCTAAACGGCTATGGTAAGCTACACCAAATTCAGTATAGACATTAAGGGAGAAACAAGGAAGCTTTTAGTAACACACCCACCCTTCCCAGTCCCCCATTAGGATGTGTTTTATGGGGGGGCGGGGGCATTTGCTGCGCAAGGAGCAACGGACGTTCTAGTTTAATATAAACTAACCTATAAAAACCTTCCCCCCTTCGTCCATTCCCTCCATCCCTCCATTCCTCCATTCCCCTCCAACGTGTTGCGACATTTACTAGAGACATATATATATATATAATAAATTATTAAGAGTGAGTTTGAGACATTGTGTAATATTTAAACATATCTATGAAAGTACTGTTTACTCCTTCAGATGGCAAATTATTCCTCTTTTTTTGATACAGGAAGGAGAGCTGTTTGCCTTTTTCCACAACAAAATTGAGTTGAAATACTCTTGTTCACCATCTTTTTGTTAACTTAAATCAATTTAATTAATTGAGATAGTTGATATAATGGATGTAAATAATTGGGTAAATAGTACTTCCATGGGTATGTTTAAAAATAAGGTCAGACGAGGTTTTAAACATGTTCGTAGTAATTATTAATTGATTAATTAAGCTTTAATATATAATTAATATAAATTTTATTAGTTTTGGTTGTTAGATATCGCAAAGCTTTTATGCTAAAGTTAATTTGTTTGAGAGATATGGAATTTTTATTTTGTTTCTGACCTTTGTCAGACATCCTGTATATATATATATATATATATATATGTGTGTGTGTGTGTGTGTGTGTATATATGATACACACAGACCGTGCATGGAACAAGGAACTCTTCCGGGAAAATTAAATCCACTATAATCCGAATAAGTAATGATAAATGACAAACACTATACAGTAGTTTTTCTTTTTCATAATGTTATACGGTTCCTCAGGGAACCATTCTGAGTTCAATCCCATATATATATATACGTATGTCAGTCAGTTCAGCACATATGAAGCAACTATATTTAATTAACAGAGGGTGTCCTCAAATTTGAGAAATTGCTCCCACTATAAATGTAATATTGTATTTTGTGGCCACCCTGTATATCTCAGTAGCGTGGAGGATGAAATGAACCATCGATCGATCCTGGTTGATAGAACCATATCAATAATGGTTGATGTTGAATGCGCCAAATCCCTCGCAATTGTGACTTTACATATGGTGATTTTGCACGCAAATTAATCATTAAATAATTAAATAATTAAATAATATAGATTAATTATTAAGTATAAAAATAATCCTAACAAACTTATTCTAAATCTGGCTACAAACAACATAATTATCGCCAAATTTTGGCATGGAATGGCATAGCATGGCATAAAATGACGGCACGGCACGGCACTGTATGGTACAGTCATGCGTGCGTGCAGGAATTTAGAAGTGTAATCTCGTTGCCTAAAAATTACATGCAAAAGCTGTGCAAATCCCTCATTCGGCATTCGCATTAAAGTATTATTATTATTATTATTATTATTAGGAGTAATTGGTTCTGAGGGAATCAACAAAGTGTTGCTATGACAACGCAATCGGTTATATTTTTCATTCATTTTTAACTCTCTCTCTCTCTCTCTCTCTCTCTCTCTCTCTCTCTCTCTCTCTCTCTCTCTCTCTCTCTCTCTCTCTATATATATATACTGTATATATATATATATATATATAAAGGGTGATCCAGAGAAATGGGACCCAAAAGAAAGCCCTGTAACTCTTAAAGTATAAGTCCTTTTATAAAATCATACGCATCATTCGAAAGAGGATAGTTACAAGTTTGTACAGGATTGTATAGGTTTGACAATACAAGACAAGATAAGATACAAAACAAAATAAAAGTGTTAGTTAAAACTAACCCTTCAAGATGGCTGCATGGACTGTGGAACAGCTGCGTTTCATAACTGAGCAATATTATGAGCATGGAAGAAGTGTAGTTTCAGCTCAAAGATCTTTCAAGACAAATTTTCAGATGTCAAAATCACCTTCTAAGAGCTGAAACTACACTTCTTCCATGCTCATAATATTGCTCAGTTATGAAACGCAGCTGTTCCACAGTCCATGCAGTCATCTTGAAGGGTTAGTTTTAACTAACACTTTTATTTTGTTTTGTATCTTATCTTGTCTTGTATTGTCAAAACCTATACAATCCTGTACAAACTTGTAACTATCCTCTTTCGAATGATGTGTATGATTTTATAAAAGGACTTGTACTTTAAGAGTTACAGGGGTTTCTTTTGGGTCCCATTTCTCTGGATCACCCTATATATATATATATATATATGTGTGTGTGTGTGTGTGTGTGTGTGCATCTCGGTAATGTAGTGGTTAGCATCGCTGACTTCGAATCCATCGACCCTGGGATCGAGACCCGGTGACGGCAAACGGCGCGCAGCAAAACCCAGTTGTTCATCCTTCCACACAATAAAAATTGATGGTAAATAAATGGGTACCCTGGGTAGCCTAGTGGTTAAGACGCTGGGCTGCTGGTGGGGCGTGGTTCGGCTTCCACGTTAAATTGTAGGTCTAAGGTGGAGTGACAATCTTGACCTTCGTCAGAATGAACAATTCAGGCGGAAGCAAAACCAAGGTTTACACACACACACACACACATATATATATATATATATATATATAAGAATTTGAATTCATCTCAGAGGTTTGGTGATGGGGTGAGGGAGGTGAGTGGATCCAACCCTGGCCTTAAATGACGTCAGAATTCGAAGGAAATTTACCTTTGTTTCGTTTACGTGAGGGATAAATCTTACTTCCGTTTTTAGATCGTGACCGAAAAGGGTTCTCAGCTGGACATCCGACTGCCCTCGTTGACCTCCTCTCTGTCCTCTTCCATCTGCGACAACCTTTCTCATAAATCCCCTAGTAGGAGGTAAGTACTCAGGGGTTCATTGGTTTTACGCCCCAGTACATTCATAGTGAAAAATTTTCGAAGGAATAAGGACTTTCACCATGAAAATATTTCTGTCCGCCATAATAATTTTTTGTTTTAATTTTGTTGTCGTTTTCGTAAACGTTTATGAAAGATACGTTTCATTGCAAAAGTACCATTCTAATAATAACACAGTTTGAAGGCATTGGTAATTTGTAGCTATTTTGCTTGCTTTTTTTTTTTTTTTTAAACTGAAGATATACTTGTCTGTGATTTAAGCAAATTGAGGGAAACTGAAATTTTTTCCTTACCAGGAGTCCGGCATCGTATCTAAAATCATCGGATCTGTCTCTCGCCGCTTCTCTTCCAATAATTGAGAACAAATCGCAGCGCTCTCTCAGAACAAGTAAGCGAACGAATCGAATGATAATCTGGTTTCAAACCTTCTCTACCACTGGTCAACTTTTCCCCGGTCGACCAGTCATAGTTGCGGGTTTCGAATTAGTTACAACTTAAACCAGGCAACCAACTATATAACCTTGGTTAACCTTGGTTTAAGGGTTTGCTTCCGCCCGAATTGTTCATTCTGACGAAGGTCAAGCTCGTCACTCTACCTTAGACCCACAGTTTAACGTGGAATCCGAACCACGCCCCACCAGCAGCCCAGCGTCTTAACCACTAGGCTACCCAGGGTACCCAACTACCCATTCATCTACCAACCAATTTTTTTTATTGTGTGGAAGGATGAACAACTGGGTTTTGCTGCGCGCCACTTGCCGTCACCGGGTCTCGATCCCGGGGCCGATGTATTCGTATTCAGCGACGCTGACCACTACACCGAGGCACATATATTGTATATACAGTATATATACTAGTCCAGTGGTTCTTAAACTTTTACGCAACAGGGACCGGCAAAAATCAACTATAAAATACCGTGGAGAAACCAGCAGTTGAGAAACACTTCACTCGGGTTCATATACCTAACTAGTCATACATCTCTTACAGCTTTATACAGTAATATTTTAGTAAAAGAAAAAACACGATTAACGATAACGTAAACAACATTTGTCAAGGAATACATCTTAATAAGTTGTTTATTTGCTCATAATTGTATAATAACACGGAAAATAAAGAGACATTACAGTATTGTCAAATCGTAATCAAAACAATGATAATTATAGCACACGTATAACAATGAAGTCAACCTTACGCACGCATGCGCGCGCACACCTTTACACAACTTCACATAAGCCAAATGCACAAAGAGTTAAAACATAAAGAAAGTATAATCGTTACTGATAACAGGATGCACAAACTTAAAAACAAACAATCAATAGGCCCTACACAGACGTATACATTTGCAAAAAGGGAAACATTTTCACAATGGCACATTTATTGATTTATTTTGAATGCAACACTTATGTTTTCATTGAGGAACGTGGACCCGGTAGTTTTCCTTCCGAGGACCGGCTGTTTAGAAACAGTGCACTAGTCGTTTATTAGTTTTATAATTACCCCCCCCCCCCCCCCAAAGTCTAGTAACTTTTGTTAAAAGAAAAAGGGGCATTTATGAATGATTTTGTTTGTAAATGTCCAGATAGTGACCGAGTTTGCCAGAAGGCAATAAATACCCTAAATTTACCAACATCAGAATATGAAATGAAGCGTAGTTCTTTTTTTTTTTGTTTATAAATTGAACAATTACATAACTATGTAAGTAAAAGCTTATTATTATTATTATTATTAAGACCAAATATATCGTAGTAGTGTACTTGGTTAAGAAATATGCTAAAAATACTCACAAGTGCACCATTATTTTTATCATTATTGTTGGTATTACGTCCGCCCCCTAATAACAGACTATATCAGATGATCTTCAGTTTAGATAAGGGGAAGTTGCATGGGGCTGTGGAGGGCTGATTTATACCATTGGAAAACGTGTAACCAGAGTTTGACGACGATAATCCATTTTCCTCAAATCTTGTATTCTCTTAAATGTTGAAAGTATAATTGTCGAGTTATCATGTAAAGGTTTTATGTAGTTTATTTTTTCTTTGTACAGTAATATGCTTCTGAGCGGAGCGGAACTAGCGCTCAGCTGGAAGTTTTAGTGAAGGTGACCTAATATGAACTGGTCATTACTCCGTCACTTTAAGTAAAAAATTGCTGTCACCATCCAATTTGAGAAAAACATCAATGAAAACAATGTGTCTATGGAATCTATGGTTCAGCCGTGATATGCGAAATACTTCAATCGCATATCTACAATATTGTTGGGAATAAAACAATTATTTGTAAAAACGCCAATGTATTAGTTAATTATGTAACTTGTTCTTTGTTGCTTTGTAGTCGGATTACAGTATTAAACTATATAACGGGTTTCTAGTTCATTTACTGTTCGAAATGGTTGGGTTTTTTGTTTTTGTTTTTTGTTTTAATAATCGATAGCACAAAGGCTATTTATAAATCTTTCGAAAATCGGCCACTTTTAATCTCGCGATCTTGCTCGCGTGCAAAGAAGGCTTTCGGCCCTCAGAAACTTTACCTTTTTTTTAATTGTTTCATTGATAGTGATAAGTTTTATTGGCAGGATGTAAATCCCATAACATCGTGCAATATGCTTGTCAATATAAAGATAAATCAAACAATAACACATTTAAAAACAAACAAACTAAACATTATGATTTAAGGAGATAAACATAATTGGCAGGAGACAGATTCCCCAACCTAAAAAAAAAAAGCTCCAGTATCCATCGAGGTAATCAACGATACAACCAATTAAATACTAACTTTAAAAACAAAAAAGGACTACGCTAACGAAGAAATAACAATGATACACGTAAAGAAACGGGAAATAATAATAATAATAATAATTAATAATAATAATAATAATAATGCAGGAGTTAAGTGAAACTATAGACACACACTTTCATATCAAAAGGTCCACAGTCTAGAAAACATAAAGCAGACTGATGAAGCGCTTGAACAAGTGAATTGTCTGAGTTTCTAATTCTCCACATTAGTATTGGGCACGTCTTGTTACCTCAAGGAGGCTCGGAACGTTGTGGTTATTGTCTGTGTTGTAAATAATATATAAAATATTAGTAATAAATTCTTTTAGCTCCAAAGTCTTACACTCTTATTAGTGAAGTACAAAAGAAGTCCTTTACCAGTACAATTGTATAGGAGCAAAGAATAGTGGCTGCGAAATAAGACAAGCTGAAACTGAAAAGGTTTATTTATTAGCAAGGATTTAAAAAAATTTAAGAATTCTTTGTTAAGCATTCATTTATTTCTGTCACATAAAAGAGGATACTATGCCAAATTTTCCATTGCGGCTTTAATTCTTTAGTTGTCGTACAGGGTAGCGAAAGGGTTTTGGTATGGTATGCAAACTCAATGATAGCTCAAATCTTTCTTTTTTTTTCTTTTTTCCCAAAGGTCCAGACATGTCCAAATCTCCCGGAAGCCAAAGTTTGAGCAGAAGAACCCTGAACTCTTCACCTCATTCAATCCGCCACTCCGAAGGGAAAAGATTTCCCAACGGATTCTCTGCGGGAAAACCCCGGCACTTCGGGAGCCCCCCAAACTATCCTCCACGGATAATGGGAACTTCCTTGCCGAGTAGTTTCAAAAGCGAAATTGAATTGGTGGAAGAAGACGAAAATAGCGAGGAAGATTACTTGTTAACAGATCAGAAACAAATAAATTGAGACTTTTTCTTACCAGCTATTTTTAGAAAGAATTATTAATTATTAAATGTATAATAATAATAATCAATATTAGTGGACCAAATATTCAATAACTTCTTTCGTGGATTTAATTAAGCCGTTATACTCACAATCAACATATTATTAGTACATCAGAAAGTCTCAGTACAACATTATATCGTCGCTTATATCTTGAAAGGCCCTAGCTCAAAAATTTGAAAAACCCAACAACGTTTTTATCGAAATATTAGTTCGTTTTCGTGTTCTGCGCCTTGTCTCAAAAGAGCCTAGCCTACTCATCTAATCAGGAAGTTAGTTCGTGCATCTTGTAGAATCAAGCGCGACAAGTGGGACGACCTTCAGAGCAACAAAACCGTTTTTTGTTTTGTTTTTGTTTCCTGAACAATTGACTTTTTGCGAGCTAGGGCCTTTCAAAATATGAGCGACGATATGTTACAGGCTCATATATACGATAGTTGTTCATATATAGGGTGTCCCAGAAGTCATGCCCCAAAGGCTAATATCATGTTGTACATTATGGGGCATGACTTTTGGGACACACACACACACACACACACATATATATATATAATGTTAAAATATTCCATTCCTGTTAATGTTCCAGTTAATTTTACTTAACAGGTATAGCATTCAAACGAATTTCTTCTTTGTCTCAAATGTCCAGTGATAAACTATGCAAGTTATACCCAAATACCCAATGCCCAATGACTATTTACCATTTACCATTTACTTTTTAAAATTTTAGTTTTTCAAGTTTCCACATGAAATAATTTTAATAAAAGACCCGTTACTATCAATATGTTAAGGTAACATTAAAAACATTGGAACTATTTAACAATTTTAAAAAATCTTAAAATTTTCAAACTTGAAAGGAAACATGACCATTAAAGCGGATCCTTTCGAAGGATAACAAAAATTAGTGAAGTGATCAATGATCAACAGCTATTATCACTCCCGCCTTCGGAGGACTCTTAGTTAAACGACTTACTTTATCAATGTCCTGTGGGTACGTCGGGAATCGGTCAGGATAAGTTATATCACCTTATAGGGCCAGCATTCGTTGCTCAGTGAGTAACACCGTTTCCCTGTAAGCAAAGTGAAGACACTGATGTCGGGATTCGACTCCAAGTGATGCTGGTACTAATAATACAGGAATTAAAGCAATGGTCCGCATTAGTTAGCTTCATTGTTGTGTCCTTTTATGGCCCTCTTCGCTGAACATCATTATCACCTTACAGGTTATGCTAGGTTATTCAATGGTTATGCTAGGCTAGGTTATGTTATGGTTATGCTAGGGTAACTTAAGTGAGGATATATTAGGCGAGGTTAATTTACTTTAGGTATGGTTATGTTTCGGTAGTATAGGTTAAGACTAGTTTAGATTATGGTTAGATTAAGTTAAAGTTAGTCTTGGTTGGGATAATTTAGTTTTGTCGTGTTAGTTAATAGTTATTATTATTATTATAATTATTATTATTATACTAATAAAATAAAATACAAACCTAATAAAAATTATCTAAATAATTGTTTAAGAAGAAAAATGAAAATATCATAATTTTGGAATTGATCTTTTTGGCTTCTTAAAAAAAATTGTCTTAATTTGTTAAAACCTTCAAGCGAGTTCATTGAAATTACTTTTCATTCTTTACGAAGGTTTATTAATTTTAAAAAGAAGAATATATTAAGTATTGTTTTATTTTTACTCAGGGAATGTATATAATTTGGTTTGAGAAGTTATTAAGTTCCAACTGCACAATAATTTTTTATTAAATCGTAAAAATGGTGTCCAGTTTAGGTCCACACATACGTCGTAGGTGGCTGAAATTACTCTAAAAAAAGAGGAAAAAAAGTGTCTTCTTATTTCGGAAAACACCGTACAGTTATGGATGGGTTAAAAAAATATCGACGCTTCTGTGGGTCGGGTTAAGTTAGATTAGGTTACGTTATGGTAAAAAGTGCCATGGACCATCCATAATTCGGAGGTAATAACATTATTTCCTCTCAAACACTGCAGTAATCAACTTCTGAGCTTAGAATTGATTCAATACCTCAAACAAATTTCATATTATTTTTGAAGTTGAGAAAAATCAACTGAAATAAGGAACGTAACCACCGAGATTTTGAACTTCACATTCGAAGTAAATAAAAGCTTGCGGAGTTGCATTTAAAATTCAAAGGAACGTGTACTCAAAGTAAATGTTCACCTCTCACTGGGTCCAGAGAAGTTATTTAAAACTGTATAATTGTATCCTTCATTCATGTATTTTATGCAGGATAAAATTTTATATCTCTCAAAGGAATCAAGATTTAATAAATAGTAAACGTAGGCAATCCTTTGAATTGGGCACACGCTTTAAAGAAACTGAATTTTATGTCCTTTTCTTCGACCTCATTTTGATTGGGTCAAAACGGGGCTCATTTTCTTTATTTCTTGTTTTGCCGACTCATATATACGACACGTTAAAAGTGATCAAAGGATTTGTAGATAATATGAGTCATATTTGTATCGTTTTTATGGTATTTGACGTACTGTATACGATTCTCTCTCTGTTTTTCTCATGATTTTTAAATATATTTGTAGTATAATTTCATATTTATTATTCCCTTTCGATTAAATAATAATATAATTATTATTATTATTAATTATTATTATTATTGTCTTAATGTCGCTAATCGATAATAATACTGACCAACGTTTTTAGGGCATGGCTAAAAAGATTATAAAACTACAAGCTCTCTCTCCATTCCTCGCTTATCAAAAGTGGGTCGGGACATCCCTTGGATGGATCAAAGTTTTCATGGTTTGCAGTGTCTCGTCCGCTGCTTTCTGAAGAGAATGTATTTTCCAGATGGGATGACAGCTCAATTGGTCGATGAACGAGATCTCTGAATTAACTTATTTGCTCAATATCGTCAGGTGCTGCCAAATTCCAACTCTAGGTCAAGAGCTTATATTTTGAGCTTATAAATCGCATTCTAGAGTAAAAAGTAACCTACCCATAAACTATAGAAGCTATTCAATTTTCTGTGACTAAAATGGACCAACGATGCAGTTAAAACGGACCAATCAAAGATGTCTGAATTTGCCTATAAATGGACCAATCAAAGTTTTCTGAATTGGACAAGTTAGTTTCTTTATCAAATAATTTTAAAATGTTTAATAAAAAAACATCAGTAATTTGCTATGTGATGTTAAGGAAATTGATGCGTTCGAAGAAAGAGTCTTGTACAGTATATGCGATGAAATATGCATCAGAATAAACGATGCTTTACAATTTGACTACAGTATTTCGTTCTTAAAGACTAAACGTTCATAATTTAAGGAACGTCACATACCATACCACGGCTGTACGCAGCAAGACATTTATTAGTACACTTCTATGTTTGTCGTCTGTTTTTTTTTTTTTTGTTCTGAGAAATCAATAAATAAAATTTGAATTTGGATAAACGAGTAATTACAGGTCTAAAACATTCAAACTCACAACCGTCGAGGTCCAGAATTTTGGCTCCGATCCTTCTGATACGAGAATGATCGTTCTCATACTCGTTATTAATCTTTTTTAACCGTGCTATAAAATCTGGGGGAGTGGGGCGTTTATCGTTAATCGCTTTATATACAGAAAGTGAATCCAGAATCGAAGCGAACAGCATCAAAGATTAACAAATTGACTAAACCGCTTTAAGAACATGTCCTGATGCCCACAATCGTACCCACAAAGTGTACGACAAAGTGTAAGAAAGTTAAAAAACCCTCTTAATTATATACTCATTAACTAATTTGCCTCTAAATCATAAAAAAACAGCATTAGACATTATAACACTTCACTACTACTACTGACTAATACTGATACTAATACTATACTACTACTATTACTGATAGTAGCTTTGATTTATGCCAATCTAAATATTAATGATTTGGGAGATTATTTAAGAAAATGACAAATCAGAGCTCTTGACCCCTCCCGTGTACTAATCACACGTTGCCTTAAGCCTTGGTGGTGGGATAATGGTTCAGATCCCACGTAAAGCTGTAGGTCCCCTCCTCCGTACATTACTTGTTGATGTTCATCTCTCATATTTAACAGTGATTTCTTTGTATAGTATTAGTATCATACCTTCAATAATGACTTTGTATTTGTTTTATATCTGTAATAATATTAATAATAAGCCGATATATGTCATGAATAACAATTATTAATTAGAGTATATAGTAATCTTAAGTTATTATTAATTAATAATAACTGTTTTATTTTTAATTAAGAGCCCAGTCAAGCCTACTAAAGCTTAAGGGCGAAATTAAATAAAATAAGTAGTCCAATTTCACAATTATTTATGTTAAAACAAAAACAGAAATTGTAAAAATATATTTATTTATTTTATCAATAAAGATTATTGAATTCAATTCAGTTAAATTGAGTATGCTTGAAAAGTGACCCTTTTACACCTTTGAATTATCGTCATAAAACAGTGGAATTATAAAGAATTAGTTATTAAAATATTAGGATCAATCCCAGAATAGGCACCTGAAATCATTTTTAGGTGCTTAATCTGGGATTGAGGCAAAACACAGGTGCTTAATCTGGGATTGAGGAGAAAAAATATAAACAGTTTTTAGAGATATAATTTCATTGTTTTTATCAATATTTGAAAAAATCAACTCTAACCTAACCTAACCTAACCTAATCTTTTGCTATATCTTCTGCTTTTTTGGATTTGCTTCAGATGGATTCAGAAACATTCGGGTTCATATTGCAGGAATTTATAATATCTAAAATTTTTCTTTATTCATTAAACCACTTTAAACCTTTTATAACTTTGCCTTTATTACATTTGTAATAAACTTTGTATAAACAATAAATTTTGTAATCATCAGGGTTTTTTTATTTAATTCCTTGCAAGGTGCCTATTCTGGGATTGAGGTTGAACGCAGGTGCTTCATCTGGGATTGAGGTACATCAGGTGCCTATTCTGGGATTGACCCAAATATTATAATTGTATATTTAATAATTAAAAATGTTAACTATTCTCCCCCATCCCCCAAAAAGTCCTTATTGGCACATCCGTTAACATTAAGGACCAGGTCCATCCAAAACAGTTACGATTTCTTAAAACAAACTTTGGATCCTAATTGCGAAATGTTAGTTATTCGTAATTAATTTTCAGCCGATAGACTCCAATAGTTCAAAGTCCCAAACCTGTATCGAACGCGGTTTGAATTTTGGGCGGTTCTTGGGTGTTGGATAATTCACACGTAAATTTTAAATTATCGTACATATTGTTTAAAAACAAATACCTATTTTTCTTTTATTTCAAGTGGCAGATGTCTGAAAAAAACAGATTCTTTAATTTAACATTTTTATATTTAATTCTTTTATCATTTCTTTCTTTATTTCCTCGGGCTTTTTTCATCTCTCTCTTTCTCTTTTTTTTTTTTTTTCACCATTTAAATTACTTGTTTTACTACAAACACATCACACATTTGGCCTTTTGCCATCGTACGTCTGGCTCCGACGGCGGTTAAAATTAATTTGAAGAATTCGTTTTCGTCAGTTTGAAATTTGACAGTGCGAAGTAGAGGTTAGATGGAATTTATTCTTTACAATTTCTTACTATTTTAGTCCTAGTTAGTAGTATATGTTGATGTAACGGTAAAAATTAAATATTTACTTTTACCAAAAAATTATATGATTAAATTATAATTTTAAAATATAAGACGTTAGTTTTAATGGATTGTTATAAACCCGACATATTGATATGCAAAATTACAAGATAGTTTTTCTACATTTAACTTTTAGACGGTTTATTGCATAGATGTACAGGGTGTTCATAAAGTCACACAAGTTAATGTGCATGTACACTTCACCAAATTCACTTGCGTGACTGAACACCCTGTATTATTAAAAGAAGTTGAAATAATTTAACTATTTCGTTTAGTAAAAGAGATTTGGGTTGGACCGGTCTCTCAGCTCTGTAAACACTCTCCCACGGACGGGGATTTATAACCGACAATATTGTCTTTCTTTTTGGTGATTATCAGAGGGAAGAACAGAGTATTACGAACAAGACATTTCCGCGTCTTAAGTCCTCTAGAAATATTTTGCAAATACCGAGACTGGCTCGCAGCGGGACAAGAATAAGTTTGAACTACCTGGACCCAGTATGAAGAATCCTTACACGTTTGTGCTTCCCATGTAGTCATCGCAGCTAAAGTTCATCCTCTGTTTATTATTATTATTATTATTATTATATTGAATTTGTTAAGCAAACGTCACATGACATTTAGATAGCGTGACAGGGTGTCGTGAGTTTGCTACGTGAAAAATTCACGTTAAGGGCGTGGTTAATCGATCCAAAGACGCCCTCTGATTGGCTACCTAGTTTTACCTTTATAATGTCATAGCATAACATTAAAATAATTACAAATTTGAGAAACTTTATATATATATATTGGGTATGAACTACTACGCCCTTACATCAAACATACATTTTAATGTATTGTTTCGTCATGACCCAAGCTCAGAAAGTGACAACGTTTCCTTACAAGTGAAGTGAAAACACTGATTGCGGGGATTCGAATCTTGATGATACTGGTAATGATAATACAGGAATTATACCAATGGGCCGCATTGCTGGCCTGAGCGCTGTGCCAGTTACTGACCTTCCTTCACTGATTATGTTTTATTCCTCAGTTGGGTATTTCATTCCACGAAATAAACCAGTCGTCATGGATTCCCCAAAGCCTGTTCCGAAAAATGATTGAGGAAGGGTGCGGTGGACGAAGGCAAGATCGCTGTCTGTAATCTTACGGGGTTGTTGGAAATAGCTACCAACAATTCATTTTATAAGGGGAGAAACGGTAATTTTTTTGTTGTACGTTGATACGTTCATCGTGTTCGTTGATTACTTGGTTGGTGACCGTCTTCATTTTTTGCCGGGGTTAATTTCCGTTGAAGTCGTCCGTTAAAAGAATCACGAATGTTCACGGTTTAGCTTGTTCTATATACTGTGCATGGAGAAAGAGATTACGAATTGTTCGGAATCCGCTGACCGTTTCATGCAATCGCGGTTACATTGTCGCACTAATTGCACTCTCTCTCTCTCTCTCTCTCTCTCTCTCTCTCTCTCTCTTCGGAAGTTGTGAACAGTTCCTCTGTGAATCAGTTCAAGAAAAGGTTAGACCAAATCTTGCACACTATTTGAGTGTGTACAAAATTTTCCCTGGCACCCGTTGCCATTGGTACCTCCTCGGTATGGGCCGCAAGGCCTTTGAGGTACTTCTTTTCCTTGTAACTCCTTGTAACTCTCTCTCTCTCTCTCTCTCTCTCTCTCTCTATATATATATATATATATATATATATATATATATATATGTAAACAGCTGTACCAGGAAAAACAGGGATTTTAGAAAATGGAGGTTCCAACCGCAGTTAACCTTAATTACTCCGAACTTAACCAAACCCGAGACGGTAACACAACCGTCGAAGACTGCAAAGAATGGTCAGGAGCGTCTTGTCTTTATTTTCAGGTTAGATTAACATTTTAATCTAATTCAAAAGACGAATATTGCAAAGAAATAACATCTTTTTAAAAAAGTTTAAGTTCATCATTATTTCACTCGTGTTATCAATTATCTACTCCCTTATCTATCTATCTACTGTATGTATTTTGTGTGGTTATCCGAGTATCTATCTAATTACTTATATATGTTTATTTTCAATATCTATTTATAGGATTCTATCTATTCGTAATTCTTCATCGAATACATTTATAATTTGATATTTATTCTAAACAATGTCCTCTCCTATTGATTTTATTTTCACTTTCAAATAACGTTCTAAAAGGTCAAACTCACTCGGTGATTATACACTGCGATGACGCTTCTGTTCATGATGGTCTCGTGTTCGGTGATTTAATTATATTTGCTCTAATTTTTATACTTTTTAAAATAAATTATATAATTTCGAATGCATGCAAGCATTATTATTATTTTTATTATTATTATTATTATTATTATTATTATTAAGATATTTTGAAGCCTTACTAAATATTGTTTTGTTGAAGTCTTTACTCTATTGTTGAACGATAGACTGAATTGAGGTTTGTTTGAGATAAAAAAAAAACACAGTTGATGTCTTGGTAATAATTCAGATCAAGATTATTTTTTGCAAGCTTTCTACCGGATACGTTAACCATCGTCATTTTACATCTGGATGGAAAGCCCAGCAAAGCCTAAAGCTAATTAAGGGCCAAATAAAATAAATAGCTCAGCTTGGGACTAATGCTTCATGGACTGCTCTCGATTTTCCTACGAAATTGCAAACAAGGGCAGTCGATGACCCTGATTTTGTTTCTGCAATCGTTTTTTTTTGAGAAATGATAAAGAAAAATGTTATTGGATATTGAATAAATTTATTTACTGAAACGACGCAATACACTGCAACATCTTTTTGAATAAGTCCGAGCTGGTGTGGCGCTTACGCCATACAAATTCACAAAAAATGACAAGAATTAGTGCGATATCTTGCAAAAAACAATAGTATAAGAAACTAGGTTAGGTCAGGTTAGGTTAGGTTTCTCAAGAAAACCGATTGCAGAAACAAAATCAGGGTCATCGACTGCCCTTGTTTGCAATTTCGTAGGAAAATCGAGAGCAGTCCATGAAACATACTAGGTCCCTCAGCTTCACACTTATTTACAGTATGTCATTGTAAATTGTAAAACCAATTTGTTTATTATCAGTAAAGGTTATTCAATTCAGTTAAAAAATCTAACATGTTAAATAAAACGTATTAATTTTAAAAAATTGCAATCAGTCAAAAGTTGGTTAAAATATATTAACAATTTTGCAATTAAAAACAAGAATTTGAAATATTTTTTAAAGAAATTATATTTAGAATTGTTAAAGTCAATAAATTGTGTTTAAGAAGTCTTTATCTTTCAAATGACTGTAATAAGTTGTGTTTTGCCATAAGTTTTAAATTATGTGTTTGTCGATGAATAAGACTGAGAAGTCGAGAATTAATGACGAGGGGCTTTGCGGGGGGGGGGGGGGGGGGGGTTTACTTTTGCGTGTGTCAGCCGACTAAAGTTTGACTATGAAGAATTATCTGTTAAGTTTTACACTCGTTTACACTAGTCATAAACGTTACTAAGTAAGGTTTATTAAGTATTTGACATATAGCAAAGGTTCCCAAACTTATTTTCTTTATAGCAAAATATAAAAATTACCCATATCACAAACCCTCGCATTTTTTCAGGACAAACCCTGTATCCATTATCAATTTTTCATAATTAAATTATATATATAATTAAATAAAGCTTATAACGCAAATATTCTATGGATTATTATTAAGGTCAAATGTTTGACCACCATTTTCTATAATTTATTTTTATATACATAATATATATTTCAGTTATATATTATAGTCTAACAAAAGAAAGACGTGCTACCAAGCTTAAGTACCAGCAATGATTCGCGTTTAGTGGTTTTGGGAACGGCTGAATTACACCATTAGGAGAGGGGGAAGGTGGAGAATTGCGTTCAGACTAGGTCGGTTTATCCGTCTTGACGGTTTTCTAGTTATATTCAATGACACAATGTTGGTACATTTTACTAGAGTTAAATCTATGTTGATTGCTTCTTATTAATACTGTCATGACATGTGTTTGTGATATAATCGATGTATGTAGAAGGTCTTGTTAACATCTTTCCTCGATGCACTGAATTGGTAAACTACATTTGTCGTAATACGGTTGGGAATCATTAAACCAAACTGATTTAATCACGTGATTTAATACTTTACCGCCGAAAGGTACGAATTGGTAACATTTCGGTGCTTTCCTGTTAATGGGAATACCCAACCGCCCGCCACCAAACTGTTTGTTATGTATTTTTGCTCTCGTCATTTTCGTTTAAACTAACGAAAATATCACAACTTAACCTAACCAATCATCAAGGGCGTACGGTTGACCTAACCGGGCATTCAATTGATCTAACCGGGCATTGAATTAACCTAACAGGTTAATATAACGGAAAATGCCCGGTTAGGTCAACTGTACCCCTTTGATAATTAATTGGTTAGATTAAGTTGTGATATTTTCGTTAGTTTAAACGAAAATGACGAGAGCAAAAATACATCATAAACAGTTTGGTAGTCCCGATAATACGTAAATACCGAATTTATTAATCATTTAAATGAAATTAGTTAATATGTAAACGATAATCAGTTAGCAGGCAGCCAAAATGTCTTTGTCATCTAAAATCGCAGAAAAAAGTCGCTGCTTTCGGTACGTTGTCGCCACATGAATTCAGCAAGATACGAGTCCAGATGATGGCGGGTGGTTGGGTATTCCCGTTAACAGGAAAGCACCAACACTTGAAATACACGCATTCTTAACTTAACGCTACAAAAACTTCCAACAATAAAAAAGATTAATCAAGTTTTTGTTTCTTTATCATTGAATTTTTTTTTTTTTTTTTTTTTTTTTTGTCATAACGTAAAAAGAATAATTTGTTTAATTCTTCCGTCTATTAATACTGATACAACTATTAAAAGTTATTAAATTTTTATATATATTATTTTGAAATGTGACTGAAATAATGGTTCCATGTATATTCCCATGAAAATTCCACCCAAGGAAAATTCCACCCACAGAAAATTGCACCCACGAAAATTGCACCCACCCAAAGAAAATTAGTTTAAGTTTAAAATGTGTATTATTATTTATAAATTTATTAAAAATTTATTACAGTTAAAAGTAAAAGATTTATTTCAAATTTATTACAGTAAAAAGTAAAAGATTTATAAGTAAAAGATATATTAAAAAACAATTATTCGACGTTTAATGAAGATTGTATGCAATGCTCTTGAGGAACTCTAAACTATCTGTATTATTATAGCGCTCCACTAGTCTCTTCAGTCTTTCATTTATGATCTGATAGGTTTTTCGTGCGGGTCGCGGGTAGCAAAAATTAACCAAACTATCACGACTTAACCTAACCAATCATCAAGGGCGTACAATTAACCTAAAAAAATAAATAAAAAACAATAAATTTTTTTTTATTTATTTTTATATATTAAGAGAAGAGGATTCTTTATACTGTACGGCATTGACGATTGGTTAAACTAATTTTCTTTGGGTGGGTGCAATTTTCCTTGGGTGGAATTTTCGTGGGTGAAATTTTCATGGGTGGAATTTTCGGTACACCGAAATAATATAAACTTATTGAATAGGTAGAACAGAAAGGTCTACCAGCGTGTTAAAAAAAATGAAATATTATATTTCAATCTCCCTCTCTCATAAAAATAAATAAATCAATAATAAAAATAAGAAATGAGAATCAATTTAAATAAAAATGTGATTTGATTTGATTTTTTCAGAAAAAAGACGACTCTGAGTCATGTTAAGGTTTTTCCTTGGAGAGAACTTAGTTTGAAGCCTTTTTGGATGGTAGTAAAGGAATGGTTTGGTTGTGGTTGTATGATAGCAATGTATTTTGCTTTCGTATGTGTTATAATAATTCTTTTGTTAACTTCTTGTCTAACCTCGTTGCTATTAATCTATAATTTATTAGTTTTCTATTGATTTGTTTGCCTATTATGTATTGCGGGACGTTGCTAAATGAGAATTTATATAATTCTGTTAAGGTTCGTGTCTAAGTTTCCAAGTAGACAGAAATTTTAGATTCAATTAACAAGGAGAAACGAATTATAGGCCTAATTAAAGTAAATTTCGCTGTCGTAAATTCTGAATAAATTTCTGTCTCAATTTGACCATTATATCTTATGATTAATTCCATGCAGAAAAATCGAAATTCGCTAGTTTATAGGTAACTTATAAATAAAATTATGCTGTTTTAATTTTAAAAATATGTTCTAGATACGCTCGGTCGTTAAGATAGCGAGTCTGTTGTCAACGCAACGACGTAAAAGATTGGGTTGAAGTCATTGTTAGTGGATAAAGTTTTGTTTTCTAGACTGGACTGGAAGTAGTCCGTAAAAAGTTCTACCCACGTAGGGTAATCGCATCGAGACCCCAGTTTGCGTGTAAATAACGATTAACTTGGAAAGGAATTTCTCTAATTCAAAATGGTAGTGATTCCTTCGACATTTCTATCGGAAAATTTGCTGGGAGTGGATGATTGTAATCTCCCTTGGTTAGAATATCAGTAGTTTAAGAAGAACATTCGCGTACAGACTCTCGATGTGAAGTGATTAGATACAGTTAGCGTTAGTGATGTTTTTCCCTGTTAATTTTAAGTAAAATTTCTCAGAAGATTTGATAATAAAGTTATAGTTAAGTTAAGGTTGAATGGTATCGTTAAGATATTTTGCAATGCATAAGATATAAAAGGACTAGACACGTCAATAAGTTTCGGCTTCTCAATTTTGTGTACTGTCAATAACACGTTCAATTTCAAATTTGAAAAGATACTACTCAGTGGAAAATAAACCAATCCTAAACATAACATGTAATAACTTCACAACTACACATATTCTCATAAACATTTAAATTAAAATACATTTTTTACTATTCTAACCAACCTTTGGTTGATTACAAAAATAAAATTTAAAATAATTAAGTTATAATATATAATTTAACCCTTTGAGGACCAAGGGACATATTTGTCCCAAGGAAATAATAATATAAATTGTACAATGATGCAACGTTTCTACAAATACATCTACATGTTTATACAGGTATCGTTTAGTTGTCGGAAAATTAACCCAAAAATGGGTCATTTAAGTGACTAGTTACTAATATCTAATTGTAAAACACAAAACTTAAACTTTTAAGTTCAAAGAAACGTATACTGGTCGTCAAAGGGTTAAAATGCTTGATTTTCCATCCAGTTACATATTGTTTAAAATGTTAGATTTTCCATCCAAAAGGTAAAGTGACGTTGATTGACGCATCCGGTCGAAAGTTTGCGAAACAAATGTTGCTCTGAATATCCTTAAAACATCATTAATATTTTTATTCCAAACAATTCGCAATCGTTTGAACGACTTCAACAAAGGAATCTTTAACCCTAGAAGGCCAGTGTAGGAAAGTACATATAGCGACTAGTGTCGGGTCTACGTACATAACCTCACAATGAAAATTACTCATAGATTGAATTAAATTTAGTTTACTAAACATTAATAAAAATTAACTTACGTACACTAAAAGACATCATTTCTAGAAAAAAAACTTACTTTTATTGTAATAGGCCTCTCTGGCTTTCTAGGGTTAATAATAATGTTATTATACTAACTAGCAAAAATACCGCCTTACGGGCGGTTTTTGCTATTTCCTGCGGAAGGCTTGGAGCCCTCGGCCAATTACTTCATCTGGGAAATGAATTTTCTTACCTCAAGGTATTATTTCCTGTTACAAAATATAAAAAAGAACACTTCATCATACTTATCTTTATTTCATTACTGAAGAATCTCCTTGTAGACATAATTGTCAACAAATACTCCCTTTTCATTTCTTTCTGTGAGGACTTTCAGCAAAAGATCGGCGCTACGCCCCGATTTCGCTAGATCTGCGGTACTTGGGCATTCGGCCCAAACCGAATCGAATTGTGGGCCTACTGCGTATTTTATTTTGAATATCATTCCTATCCCTCTCACCTTGGGCCTCAGTAATTGGGGTGCCTGCGGCGCCCCAATTACTGTCGGTTCAATTATTTGGTCAATAAAACTATAGAAAAGAACGCACCCATGAAAATCTAAAGCTTCACAAATCTTGATACAATGAGCTCAAATGTGAAGCTTAAGATTTTCATGATTGCGTTCTTTTCTATAGTTTTTTTGGTTACATATATATATCGCACTTACCTCCATTATAATATACTAATTATTAACATTATATTATATTAATGTAATATTATATTATTAGTAATGTAAATAATAACATTTCTCGAAACTATTCACTCTTTCACAGAAGTTATGAGAAATTATCTTTATCTCCATCATCACATAAACCAATTACCTTTAGTTCACTTATTTATTTAAGTTATTATCTTCGTATACCAATACCGTCAATCACTACACTTTTCAAACACAGTAAGTAAATAATACCATGTACGTTTCGAAACAAATAATTCCATGTACGTTTTTCAAAACTTGGAGAGCGTTTGCATGCAACCCAGGGCCGGATTGCCCATTACGCCAAGTACCCCATGACCATGACGTAGGGCCTCAGCATATTTAAAATATTATTTTCCGATAAATATTTTTTCTAAATATTATTTTTATAACTTCCCTTCATACATACCTATATACAGGGTGTCGCAAAAGTTGCACACCATAGGACAAATTAAAATAAATGTTCAAACTGCTGGCCATCAACTTAGATACACTTTCCGAATCGATGTAACACTTTCCGAATCGATGTAAACACGATGTTTGAATTTTTCTTCACGCTTATGCTGATCTTGGCACACGGGTATGATTTTCTCCTTCAATTGTTCTTTGTTTCTGGGACGATCAGTATAGACGACCAACTTGAGATGTCCCCACAGAAAGAAATCAAGAGGCGTGAGGTCTGGTGGCCATTCGACTGCACCTCGCCGTCCAATCCACTTGTTTGGGAACGTCACATTTAAAAGGTTACGGACGGTGATTGCAAAATGTGACGGTGCACCGATCTATTGGAACGACAGGTGTGCCCGTTGTATCAATGGAATGTCGTACAGAATAGGCATTCAAAATGTCTGCAGCATTTGCATATAAGTGTTACCTGTCATATTACCATCAAAGAAGTACAGACCGATTAACCGATCACTCCATATCGTCACCCACACCATAACCTGTGGATCATGTTGCACACGAATCGCTTCCATCCAATGTAGGTTGTCGTTGGCCCAGTAGCGTGTATTATGTCTATTGGCATTTCCGTTGAAATGAAATATCGCCTAGTCACTGAACATGATCCAATGGATGAGGTTGGGTTGTTGTAAGAACCATTCGCAAAACTCCTTCCTACGGTTTGTATCGTCACCGTGCAGGTCCTGAACAAGTAAGTTGGACTTTCTATGGATAGAAATGATGTTTCTTTAGAATTCGCTGAATGGATCGCCTGAGAAAGCTTTCTCTTCGACTTTTTTGGACTTTGTAAGCGATGACCTAATACAATTGTTGTTGGTGCTTCGTCGGTTGAAGTTCTCGGCCTACCGCTACTCGGGCGGTCATGAACACTTCCCATTTCTTTAAACCGATTAATTACTCTTCCAACGGTTGCCTGATCAATTTGAGGTCTCCCCGAGTGTTTTCTATTAAATTCTGTAGCGATTGATCGATTTGTAGTACCTGGTATTCCATACATCAAAACCAAGCCCACTCTCTCGTCTATTGTTAATTTCGCAGAATCCCCTACCTAAAAGAAAAAAAATATTAGTCAACACTGAAAATTCCTATGGTGCGCGACTTTTGCGCCACCCTGTATATTGGCAACTCAATCGCGTGAATAATGTATGCGCCTCACTGAGAAATAAAAAAAAATGCCGAGAAAGATAAATTTCGAAACAAAAGGTTTACGCGCATTTTTTCGTCTTACTGATCCACGCAGGACGATAGGAACTATTAGTGATTACTTTAAATTCAAAACTAAATTGCAGAGTGCTTCTCGACGAGACAGAATTGATGATGTCCGGCCACAGTCGCCATTTGAGTGGAGCTAGAAACGAAAATTTCAACAAGATAGCAGAATCAGTATAAAAGTTAGAGAAGTGACATTTTTTCTTGAGAAAGAAACCGAATGACAATAAGAGCAGGAGCAGCATGAAAGTTTTGGGTAAGAGACAGTTAAAAAAACCTATCAAGAGAAGAAAGTGCAGATTTAAGAGAGGGAGAAACAGAGAGAAAGGAACCCAACATTGTGTCTGAAAATCTTGGAGTGTGGCCGAAAACTCTAACGCAAAAACAAAGCGCAGTTGGCTTTCTGCTCGAAAAGGATCACTCCTATTGCCAGAATGAAGATGGTCCCCTGTAAAACTTGCGCTGAGAACAAAGTAATCGAAAGAGGTATTTTTCTAAAACATTATTTTATGGAAGAAGAGCAAACGGCGAGCTGTACCACCTGGACTATTCATTATACTCACCCTCAACAGGAAACGTGTACTGCTTCAGCTGCAAGCTTCTCTTCTCCAGCATTTCTGCTTTTGTTAGATACCGCTTTAGTGATTGGAGTAATGCTACAAAACTTTTGAAACAGTACGAAAGCAGATATAGGCGTAAATACTTTTGAATGGATTTAAATACTGACGAGGATTGTAATTAAATACAAGATGCATTACACTTAAAAGGAATGTAATTTAATACTAAATATGTTACTGTTAAAATGTATTTAAATACATTTCCAAATACATTGTTAGATCATCTAAAAGTTACAAATAGAACATTTTATTGATCTGTTACTCCAACAATGAAATTTTTTAATAAAAAATTAAAAATTCTTTTGTATACAATAGTAGTAAGTTAATTTGCCATCTAGGAAGTATGTATTGAGAATGTTGTGGCATAGGTGTTACAAACAAACACACTGCATTGATGCTGAACTAAAAAAGCAGCAAGAAATTAAAAAGTATCACTGTCCGTTTAATGCTTCAACATGTTATAGTGATAGTTTTTGACACAGCGTGGTTTGGCTTTCAGAGGGGGCGACGAGATTGAGCTCGCCATATAATGGAAATTTTCTTGGTCCTGGAACTCTCAGTTTGACCCATTTCATGCTGAGCACATTGCAACACACGGAAATCCTGATCGTGGAAAGACAAGCTACTTCTCCCCTACAATTTGTGACGAGCTGATCCAACTTGTGGGTCAGCAAGTTGTAGACACTGTATGTGATGAAGTGCAAACAGCCAAGTACTTTTCGATTCCTATGGATTCTACTCCAGATGCAAGTCACACAGATTAACTAACTTTCATTGTTAGCGAGTCCGAGCGGGGAACTTGTAGAGCGATTTCTGATGATTTTGCCCATTCTTATTCATTCGAGAGAAATCGTGCAAAGGTATGTGCTGGACACTTTAGCCAAACTCAATCTCAGCATCGATGATTGTAGAGGCTAGAGTTATGACAATACCGCCAATGTGTCCGGCAGGTTTACAGGTTTGCATACTGGAGAGAAACTACCTGACCTGTGCAGCTCATTCGTTGAACTTAGTTGGTGTCGCAAGTGTTGGCTGCTGTCTGGAAGCCATCACTTTCTTTGACACGCTGCAGAAGAAATATACATTTGCAGTTGGCTCAACAAAGCGATGGGATTTTCTGACTATTGGTCTTACAGAAAATGAAAATGGCCGCATTCTGACATTGAAATCCTTGTCAAATACCCGATAGCACTCTCATGCAGAGTCAGTGAGAGCGCTACATTTGAACTATGAGCAAGATTACGACATGCTTGTTGATATGTCAGAAGATGAGGATGATGAAATGGGCGACGAGACCAGACACACAGCTGACAGTCATGAAAACAAACTGTGTCGTCTGGAAACTGCAATCATGTGTATTATGTGGGACCAAATTTTGCAAAGATTTCAGCAAAGCAACACGTAACTTCAAAGCACGAGTATAGGCATTTAAAGTGCAGTTGCATTTTCATTGCTGGAAAATTTCATCGACCAAATGAGACACAATTTTGATGAAATAGAATCTCAGGCAAAAATGCTTGTCTGATGTATCTGAGACATATTTAGAGAATCAGAGCAGAAAAGATTACGCAAACGATATGCTGGTGACACGAATTCCGAAGAAGTAGATCTAAGTCCTGAAAAATTCAGAGTTCACACTTTCCTTGTGATCAGTTGCTCACATCTCTGTATCAGCGCAAGACTGCATATCACCAGATTTCAAAGGACTTTGCTTCTCTGTCATCGTTGGCCGCAAATAACGCTGATAAACTGAAGGGTGATGTCGAGAAACTGACCAAGAAATCTCCAAATAATCTGGACCTGACTGTGTGGACGAATTCCTACAATTTTCGCACATTTTTACTCCTATCGACATTGACATTACACCACACAAGATGCTGCAGTACATCAAATCGCACGAAAGAGTGGAGTCCACTTTTCCAAATGTCACAACTGCTCCGAATTTTTCTTACTTTGCCTGTGATAGTTTGCGAAGCGAATATTCTTTTTCAGAGCTTGCCTTGGTTAAAACTCGGCTATGAGTCAAGATCGACTGAATACATTTGATTCTCAGTCGATTGAGCGTGATATCACAAAGTTTCTCCAGTTCAGTGACATCATAAACAATTTTACTTCAGAAAAATCCCGAAAACAAAAATTGTTGTTGTTGTTGTTTAGCCGATCAGCCCACCCTCATCGAGCAAGCCGGCGGCACGCAGGTAACCGATCGCCCTCTCCGGAGTGGAGTGGACCAGAGGTTCAGCGCACTAGTGATGATGTGTTGTGGTCGTTGTTGTACTAGAGACAAAAATTGTAATTTTTAAATGCTTCATTTCCTGTTCTTCTTTCATAAAACTATCAAAATTTTGTCAATACTGAAAATGTTATTTCTATGTTGTACATATTGATCAGCAATGACGAGTTTTATCTCTGTTTCCTGTCATTTATTGTCTCTGATATACACAGTTCTATTGAGAAATATTGTTTTTATACTTAAAAGGACCGTAAATGGGTTAAAAAAAAGCATATTTTAAAATTAATGTTGAAAATAACAAATTCAATTCAATATTTTATACTATTAAGGGGCTCCAGAATTTTGGTTGGTGTAGGGACCCCTGGCATCTTAATCCGGCCCTGGTGCGACCGACTAAACAACAACGAAAAAGATGATAATGTTATCCGAAGTTTCTTTTCAGATTGCGAATGTGTTCCACCTGGTAGCTTTCGTAGTTCCTCACAACTTCAAGGCGTCCGCGCTTCTCATGAGATCAACATTATGTTTAGGGCAAGTCATGTTTATGCTATGGGCGGCGCTTGACATATGTGCAGCGGACATCTTCACATGGAACTTGGCTCTGACCATCATTAATTTGACTCATGCCATATATCTGGCCGTCAGTATTTGGCCTCCTTTAATTCCCAATAATATAAAGGATATGTACAAAAAGTTGTTCCTACCTTTAAAGGTAAGCTGAAGGCCCAGTTAGTTTAATTGTCATTCATTCATTATTCATTACTTATCCATCCTTTGTATTGGATGGGGCAGCACGGTGATCATGTTGGCGTCGCCAGATCCTCTGCACGTCAAAAATCAACTCCCAGTAAAATATCAGGAAAGCAATATTTTTTTTATGCAGGAAAGAGAAGCCAAGGGTGAATGCCCACAAAAGCGCCCCCACCCCCCATAATCACATTATATATGATGAGCTTTTGTGATTATTGCCAAATGCAATAAAATTTCAGAGTGCAAAGATTCATGTAAAAATTAAAGGTTTGTACTTGTACAGAGGACAAAATGTGGAGGGACCCAGCTGCGAGTTAGCCTAACCTTCCCAATCTCAATCACTCCCATAATCCCCATTGCACTCTTCGTCCAAGAATGAGAAATCGGAAAGTGGAAATCTCCTCAAAGGAAGCAATTTTCAGCTCGATCCATTCCTATTCCCATCCCCATTTCTCACTGCAAGATTTTCCACTTTAAAAGTTAGATTTTTCATGGAAAATTAAATCAAATTAATTTCATTTAAGTCGAAGCACGCTTTTTACTTTTTGTCAAGTCTGGAATTCCCACTTCAAGCATTCCCACTTTCAAGCTACGAAGGGGACTAGGAATGACATCAAATGAGCAGTAATCCAAGTTAGCGTGGTAAATTTAAAAGAAAAAAGAAACCAGAGTGAACTCTGTTTGTTATACAACTACTGAATTTATTTTTTATGCTAAAAACTTGCATTTATTTACAGTAGATTTACGTGAAAGATTACAAAATAGTAAAACACTTACTTTAACAGGTAAATCGGCGCCAGTTCCGTTGTCTGGTGCGAGAAGCGGAAGTTAAGTGGGCTTGAACAGGGTGAATATTATGCCATAGAAGAGTTGACACCCTCCGACCAACATCTCTCCATTCTTCTACAGGGAAAGTAAGCATATATCAAAAACTTCATTTTACGTTTTAGGTGATGAATTATTTCTTTATAAGTTTGATTGGTGGAACTGC
Source organism: Bathynomus jamesi (assembly GCA_023014485.1). Lineage (NCBI taxonomy): Eukaryota > Metazoa > Arthropoda > Malacostraca > Isopoda > Cirolanidae > Bathynomus > Bathynomus jamesi. The sequence goes on along the minus strand of JAJOZX010001224.1, from coordinate 80,884 downwards.
AAACTTAATAAATAATGACAGGGCTGATAATAAAAACCTACTCTAATAGACAGTTTATTTCCACCACAGTTTCGATGCCCACTGGCATTCGTTTTTCTGTATCTACCCGAAGAGATCAGTGGGCATCGAAACTGGTGGAAATAAACTCTGTCTATTAGAGTGGGTTTTTATTATCATATTTTGACCTTCACGTAGAAAAGTGAAGTTTTTGCATTTAATGACAGGGCTGTTGAAAATTCTGTAACCGGAGAAAAGTTTGTTTTACGAAACATTTACGAGTACTTTGCTAATATTTTAACTGCAGAAATATCGGCTAAAGTTAGTTATTTATAATGCTATTCATCAGTGATTAGTTTTCGAAAGCTATATCTATGAACCTTAGTTTGTTTCCGCCTGAATTGTTCATTCTGACAACGGTCAAGCTTGTTGCCCCGCGCACCTTATACCTACAGCTTAACGTGGAATTCAAAACACGACCCACCGAAGGAAACAAAAATTGCAAAGTATTCACCCAGACTCGATCTCACAACATGCCGACAGCAGCCCACTATATCGTAGCATAAGAGTGTGGCGTATAACAAGAAGTTCACGAAAAAATAGACGATGAGTGAGTGACCTTCATATTATAGATGTACCACCGATTACCAAAGTCGAGATACAGTGTTTCGTAAGAGGGGTGTGGCACATTGTACACCGACATCGTATTCTTGAAACTAGCAAACCACCCGTTTTTACTGGAATTACATTTTTTCCGAACTGTTTAAAGATTATTTTCTTTTTTATTTACACATCCACAACAATTATCTATTTTAAAATTTACTATTTTCTTTGGTTTCAGGATTCGAGTGACTTGCGACTCAACTTATTTACATTTCATCTTCCCGAATCAATTCATTGATTCCGCCGAATGGGAGGCAACTGAAAATGGGAACTCGGATAATTTATTTCAGGTTTTTGTAAAAAATAATTAAATAATTAGTTAATTATTAATTTATATGTTGTATCTTTGGTAAACGTCATTAAATATTTTGGCACAGTTTTCCTTAAAATATGAAATGAAAATTATTTAATTATTTGCAGGTCAGTTTAGTTGCGGAAGAACGAAGTCAGTACATCACATGGTCGCGATTGAAATTAAAGCAACTTTTGGGAACCAAGTCATTTTTAAGAGCGATTCTCCATTGTTTGATTGGTAAAAGTTACTTTGTTATGAAATGTGTGGTAAAACCTTCAGAACTTTCGCATTTTTAGTTTGGAATAAAATGGAATGTTGTAGCGATAACGTCCTATAAATAATATTCACATGACGTTATGAATCCTTCCCTCATGACATATTATGTCATGAACGAAGAATTCATCAGAATTGGAGAAAGATGATATAAAACAAAGAAAATTCATACCAGGAATTTTTTAGTACGTTCCAAAATTTATAGGGTTTTACGGGTTTCTATATTGGAACCTATTGACATTTTTCTTTGAATATGTACAGCTGTGGAAACAAGGTTAACAAGGAAACAAAATGCTGGAAATTTAAAAAAAATAATTGGTTGAAAGATTAGAAACTGGCACAGGAAGATCAGAAACTGGTACAGTGCTCAGACTAACTAATACGTCCTATTGCGCTAACTCCTGGATTATTACTACCAGCAGCATCAGGATTCGAACTCCCTACTTCAGTGTCTTCATTTCACTTACAAGGAAGCGGTGTTACCCCTAAGCTACAGAGGCTGGCTAGTCTAACCAATAAAGAAAATGGGTGTTGAATAGGCTACACTATCATCCGGCACTCGGTTTTTATTGGTCAGATTATTTTTCTATCCAGTTATGACTTGGAAAGGGAAAAACAGTTGTTGCGCTTAGAAAAAACACACTGTACATTTGTTGGGATATTTATGAATTTTGAAATATTTAGTATTTTTTCCTTAGATTTTATTCACTCGGTGAATTTCTTCCTGCAACCATTCTTCTGCTAGAAATATAAGCTTTAAAGGTTCTTGTATGTCTTGTAGAGTTTTTACTTAGAATGCAATAACCCCCCTAAATCCCTATCGTGAAAGCTTCCATAGATCAATGGAATTTTGAAGGCTTAATTTTAAGAAGCTGGGAGTCGATATTGGGTGCGTCTCCTGCCTTAATTCACTGAGCCATCCAGCACCCTAGAAAGAAGTGCTTTCGAGATCAGTGAAGCCTTAGTTGTTTTTCCCCATACCCAGTTATATTTCCCCTTTTTTCGGCGGAGGGGGAATTTTTGGCAGTTCAGTGAGTGAAGATAATCAGTGACTCTGACACCACGTGACGCGGGTTCGACTTTCACTGGCTTTCATTTCTTAGTTATTGACTTACTTTCCCAATATTGAGGTGCTTGAAAATGGTCAGTCAGAAGGAGTGATATGCGAAATTTGATGGCAGAAGTATGAACAATAATAATTTACGAATGAAAGATGAATGGAACTTAGTTATAAAACATGTTAGTGATATATGAAACATTGGAGAAAGGTTAAGAACCTTAAATAAGCCTCAATATCTTCGATGTGTCCGTGATAATTCATTAATGGAAGCAGGGCCGGATTTAGGAGTGGGCAAAGTGGGCAGCTGCCCATGGGCCTCCACATCTTGGGGGCCTCCACATATTGACAAGCCATTATCAAAATAGAAAAAACCCGAAACTAGAAAAACCCGATAGATGATCAACAAAAAAACGCGCGCATCCAATACCACTGTAGTACATAAACTTTTACCAATTACTATTTGTTGTGTACTGATTATTATTTTGTTTTTATTACTTTTAGGCCTACTCTCACTATAAGGAAATACCCGAGTAACCCGAGGCTTTCATTTTTTTGCAGAAATGAGTGGAATGGACAGACACAAGAGTGCACGATGTTTTGAAAGTGTATGTATGTTAATTATATTATGAATCTTATGAATGACTTCAATTATGTCTTCCCCTAAGGTAGGGGGGCCTCCACACGTCTAAATCCGGCTCTGAATGGAAGCACCACGAAATCTCTGGTTTAGAAGACGTATTTGATCGTGAATAAATAGGCATATTTTGTTCCATCGATCGTTGATGCTCAGCTGCGCAACTATCAGAAATGAGATCACTTCCGAAAAGATAATTTGAAAGTGACCTTCCTATAAGTATGAGTGGAGATGAGAGATTATATACTAGTGCTAAAAAAAGCTACAGAGCGAGAAAGAAATATGAAAATAGTCAAAGATTCCGTGTATTGGGGAATATTTAATGTTTGGGGTGTATATAATAGATATTAAACTGTGATAAGAAGACAATTATACAGTGATAAATAGGAGGATTAGCGAATGGGTGATTAACTCCAAAGATGATATTTGTTTGGTGACGAGAGAAATAACGAGCAATAATTTGTCAAAAAAGTAAAGTTTAACCACGTTTAACAAAAACAAGCACTATTTGTTTTACATTATATAAGACTCGTGCATTTTGTTATCTAGTATTAATTTTTTCAGTCTGTCATGGGATTTTTGCATACGTTTTATAAGAGTAGTTAGAATAAAAATTAGGTTTTAATTGTGTTATATGAAATGGGAATTTTTTTACACCTTTTATGCAATTTTTATACATTTTATATATGAGGGGATCAGATCAGAAATATCAGGGGATTATCAGGAAACTTTATTCTTGGACCTGTGTATGAACCCTGAATAAATATTGAAAGTATATCGCACAAAGACGCGATTTTTAGTTAAGTTAATATTATTATTATTAAAAAATGGCGTCATCTCTTTCAAGAATAAAAAACGAATGTCAAGTATTAATAAAATATAGTATGACATAATTTTCCACGATTATATATGATCTCTGAGAATACAGATAGAAGAAAATTAACTCTTTATATTATTTTAATGTCTAAATATAAATATTTCTCTATGACACCAATAGGAAAAGACATTACCATGAAGTTGTACTCTCTGAATGAATACAAACCTGAGGATAGCAAGGTCCCGGAACTCGCTAGAGTGAAGGAATTACTAAAAGAAAACCTACTGCAACGTTCAAGGAGTGCGGACACCCTCCATATGGGGAGCAAAGGTTTCGTACGCTCCGATGTTTGGATGGCGCACAAAAAATATGACCCAGAGATGGAGACGATCGGTTAGTTGGTTGTCTCAAAATCTGTTTATACATTCTTTTGTTTTCGTGTCTCTTTGTTTTTAGTTTGATTCTCTCGTTATTGGGTTATTTGGGTTTACTGATTTTCTATCTTTGTCTACTTCATGCTCGCACACCCGTTTGTCTCTCTATCTGCCTGTCTCTGTTTGTCTCTTTTTCTTGTTTATTTGTCTCGCTTTCTGTCTAACTCTTCCTCTTTTACGTTTCCCCTGTAATGTGGAGTTCGTATGTTGAGTATGGAGGCGTTCTGTTCCAGGTCAACACCTTTAAATAATTTTTTTAGAATAAAAATTTCAGCCATTAATTGTATCTTAAAAGTTAACTGATAACTGAAAAAATCATTCTTTAATGAGCGTTTAACTTTGCAGGAGGTTCACCGACTACAAAACGAATCGCTGCTGCAATTCACATTAAAAAGTAACCCCCAAAGAAACCCTTCGTAGGCAATACTTGCATAGATGCTTTGAAAGTAAGAATGAGAGATTTACTAAGGAAAATAGAGAGAAATAACTGTAAAACAAAATTAAAAATATGCGAAACGGGTATAAACTGGTGTAAACTGGTGTATACATCCAGTACCATCTCGGTTGGCAGTAGGTATAATGGGTATGAACCCAAAATTGCAATTCTGATGAATGCTATTGAATTAATACGTTAGTTCATTCTGTTCTTTTTTACTATTAATTCATTGTATCTATTGATTTAATTATCTTAATTCAGTAAATGTTTAGTTTTACTTTTGTTATTCAAATTCAGTAAATTTATTCATAATTATGCTGGTCATTCACTCATATCATTTACTCACTATACTCATTATATTCAGATCATAACCTTTTCATTCTACCATTACGTCATATTGTAATTATTTATAGTCATTCATTAAATTTTTAATTTCTACTCGTTCTTCACCATAGATGAGTAGTCGTGCCGACATATTCATTATTTATTAATTCATACTATCTAGTATGCCGTTGTAATCATTATATTTATCATTATTTATGAACGTCTGTACACCTTTTAGTGGCTTGTATTTTATAGACACAATTGTTAGTTAAACACGTAACATGTGTATGAATTAAATAAATACATAGTGTAAACATTGTTCATGATATATACATATATATCCACGACATGTCAAATAAAAGAAATGTTGAACCCAGTTTGAAATAAACAATGTTTATTCGGAAAGAAAATACATAACAAAAGTAGACAGTATTCATTACTGTACATCAAGAGAACATCACAACTTTATATTTACCGAGTAATAGTGACATTTCCGTACGAGTTTATATTTAATCAAAGTAGTTTATTGGAATATGCCGTTGGGGAGAGAGAGAGAGAGAGCTTTAGCTTTATCTTTATCTTTTCGGGCAAAATCTTTGAGTTTTATTTTTTGTGTTTATAAAGCAGAGAATGAGAAAATAAAGAATAAAATGGTAAATACCAAATTCAGTGGATAGTTATCAAGACAATCAAATCTGCATTTGAATCATTTCTATGATTACAAATGAAAACTGAGAAAATATATAGAAAAAAAAATACCCAGTAAACAATAAATTTGGCATATGGGTATAAATCCCATAACATAGTAGTTATATAGTTTACGATGTTATGGAATTTACTGTATATCCTGCCAATAAAGCTTATCATTATCATAGTTATATATATTCAGTTATATATTCATTGAAATATAAGAAACTTTCAAAATATAATTAAATTTCTAAATACAAATGATTTATAATATACAAGACTCAGTTTCACATATACTCTATGTAATTTTTTTATTTAAAAAAAAAAGTGCAATTGTTCGATATTAACATTTATAACTGGCTATATATATATATATATATATATATATATATATATATATATATACACTAGCTGTTATGCCCAGCACTTGCTTGGGGTGGGCTGATTGTATTAAATTTTAATTATTCAAATCGTTTTTTATTTTTTGTCGTATCTCCCAGTAATTGGGGGCCTACTGTACCCCAGTTACTGGGGGTTCAATTATTTGGTCAATAAAACTATAGCAAAGAACGCAGCCATGAAAATCTGAAGTTTCACAAATCTTGACACACTGTGAAGCTCAAGATTTTCATGGTTGCGTTCTTTTCTATAGTTTTAATGACAAATTGAACCCCCCAGTAATTGGGGGGGGGGGCTACGGTTCCCCAATTACTTGGGGGTTCAATTAACCAACCAACCAATTAATTAATTAAGCTCTTTTTAGAGACCCAAAAGTTAACAAACGGGCAGACAGAATTGCACGCAACCTGCTTATATAGATATATATATATCTATATAGATATATATATATCTATATAGATATATATATATCTATATATAGATATAGATATATAGATAGAGAGCAATTTGCATGGTGTGTTATCGCAGATATTATCGCATAACTTAAAAATTTGAATTACTGTTCCATTCACCCCAAAACATTTTGCTGAACTGAAGAAGGGACTTCATATTAAAGTTTATATTCTGGTCAAAGTGGTGAAGACTTAAAACTCATCCTCGGAACCCTTCGTAAGAAATTTGGTGTCATGAGAGAAGAGAAGCATGATGTACGGAACAAAAAAAAATAATAGCAATGGAGCTCATAGACGTTCTCAAATAGTAAAAGTGGTCTCCAAATTTTTTGTCACCAAAAATAAAATTTCGACACTTTCAACACTTTCGAATCCCTCTTCCCTTCCACCAGAGGGCGTGGGGAAACTGAAATATGAAATACAAAGAGGAGAGTTTTAAGACTGAAAAGTGTTTGGCAGCTTAGAGTGGGATACTGGAAGTGTTGTTGAATAACTTGAGAGAGAATGAAAAGCTAATATGAATTTAAATTATTAGATAACAGAAACTCAGCGACCCCATATAAATGGGACTAATAATGCTGCAGAAGAAGAAGATAAGAGAAACTTAAAACAAATGAGAAAAATGCAAGATTCGCCATGTCCAATTGTCCATGTGTCTTAACAAGTGAAGAATCATGGAAAATAATTTAAATTTTTATTGTCTGATGCTCCCAATAAGCGAAAGAGCTTCAATAAATCTAATTGACATTCAGTCCTAGTTCTTTGAGCCTAGAAGGCCACCCACACAGAGAACCAGTATTTGTTGAATCTTATATTTTCAAATGAATTTGTTAAAGGCAATTTTCATTTGAATTATAGAGTTTTCTTTAAGTTCAAAGTGCGAAAAATTCAAAATGAACAAAATTCAGATAGTGAATCATTTTGACAAAATAATCTGTTGAAACCTATAATGAAGAAGTATTATTTGTGTTACGTATGTCCTCGGTGTAAGTTATCTATTGTGATTGAACAAATAATACTATGGTCGATTGATCTGTTTTACGTCCTTCGTCCAACTGAGGACATTGAGACGCGTAGGTGTTTCTGTACATAATATTCTCATCGTGATTCAAAGAAATTAAATTGAGCAACCAACCAACAAGACTTCAAATTTATTTATCAAACGTCTCATTTGATTCTAATATCGTCAGAGATTCAAAATAAATTAATCCGGACTCTGGATTTCTAATAAGGTTAGTCTTTTCTAGTGTAAGCCTAATTAGGCTATTAATTTGTGAAAGTGTAACTTAGAATACGTTTGTAATTGACATTTTTTCTGTTTTTTCCTCTATAGTCATACTTCATTCATTTTAAATATAAATTAGTAATAAAACTAGGATCACCTGAAAATCAGGGCCCCCAGCCTTCGTTACTTAGCCTTATAAGGCTAACTAACGAAAATATCACGACTTAACCTAACCAATCGTCAAGGGCGTCAATGACTTAACGATTGGTTAGGTTAGGTCGTGATATTTTCGTTAGTTAGCCTTATAAGGCTTACTAACGAAGGCTGGGGGGCCCTAATCTTCAGGTGATCCTAAAACTACTTAATGCTGAATTTGCCACATCAAAATTTTAATTTAAACCTGTAGCAAATTTAAATTAATAATTACAACTTCCAAAGACTAAACTATTTAAATATGTAATTAAAATTTCTGGATCACCTGTAGATCAGGGACCCCAGCCTTCTTTAGTTTACCTTATAAAGCTAACTAACGAAAATATCACGACCTAACGAATCGTTAGGTCAACTGTACGCCCTTGACGATTGGTTAGGTTAGGCCGTTATATTTTCGTTAGTTAGCCTTATAAGGCTAACTAAAGAAGGCTAAAATATGTGTGTAACTTAAAATTTGAGACTGAAGAAATAAGAATTAAAAAAGTGTGTATCAGATTCACCAAATTAATACTTTCTACAAAAATTTCACCAAAATTATTTTAAACGGAAAGTGAAAATATTTTAGTGAATAAAATGAAAAATATTTTGGTAATTGAAAAAGACGTTCTTTTCTTTAACAAATTTTGGAGCTATTGAAGAATAGGGACCCCACCCTTCTTTAGTTAGCTTTATAAGGCTAACTAACGAAAATATCATGACAACCTAACCAATCGTCAAGGGCGTACAGTTAACCTAACGATTGGTTAGGTTAGGTCGTGATATTTTCGTTAGCCTTATAAGCCTAACTAAAGAAGGCTGGGGTCCCTATTCTTCAATAGCTCCCAAGTTTTTATTATGTGAATCAACAAAATCTCTCTCTCCATTATTATTATTATTATTATTATTATTATTAATTTTATTATTTTTAATAATTGTTCCGCGTTCGTTGACAGGTTCAAAAACTGTATTACCAATTTCTTCAGCTTTATCATCAAGTGATTCGAATTATTCATAAACTACTTTGAAAACTGGATTATTTTTAACTTTCTTTAAGGCTAATTTCTAAATTTTAAATTTTGCTGTAACTTATTTTAATCCGGATCTTTTCCGTTGGGGGCTAGCGACTTAAATCCAAAGCTGGGCACTTGCGTTTTTTTTTGCGGTACTGCGGTACCACCGCACTACCAAACCGGTACCGCATAACGCAGTACCGCAAAGGATCGCTGAAAGTACAGGCTGTACTTTCAGCGATCCTTTGCGGTACTGCGTTATGCGGTACCGGTTTGGTAGTGCGGTAGTACCGCAGTACCGCAAAAAAACCCGCAAGTGCCCAGCTTTGCTTAAATCCAAATGATCTACCAATAAATCCAAAGATTGTTTATTTTTTTGACCGCTCAATACATTGCTTATTCGGTTTAAGAGTATTGGCAACAATCGAAAAAATTATTTGATTCTTCAAATTTGAAATACGCGTTCCTTTTTACCTGTTAAACTACTTTTAATTTCAGCATTCCACCATTTAGATTTAACGTGTATACCAGGTGTCCCCCAAAATATTATCCCTATTTCTAAGTAAATGTTCTAAGCTTGAAAAGGAATCTAAGCACAAAGACAACATGTTAGAGCACTTTAAATAATTAATGTGTTTTTAATGAAAATATAATGACTTAACCTAACCACTCGTCAAGGTCGTACAGTTGACCTAACCGGGCATTCGATTGTCCTAACTGGGCATTAATTTTTTATTTTTTTTCTGCTACTTTTACAGATCTGCCTGGATCCTTCAAAAAAAGTATTCTTCGTTAGGGATAATTTAAAGTTGCACTTTTTACCGTTTGACCGGCGCTTTTGGCAATGAAAGAACTGGGTGTTTTTATCAAAGGAACACACTTTCCCACACTTAGAGCACTTTTCCTAAACAGTAGCAGTTTGTGACTGGCTAAATTTAACACAATCCTCTAACTAAGTTTAGTTTAAGCTAGTTAAAACACATTAATTATTTAAAGTGTTCTAACATGTTTCTTTTTCATTTTTCCAAAAAAAAAGTTATATTTTTGAAATCGGTGACCAAAACTACATTAGTATACCGATTTTCATTAAAATTCGCGGATCTTTTCCGTTTGACTGCCGCCATTGAAACATAATTAAACTTTTTGTATTTTAACTGAAATGTCTTGATGATACAAAATAAGTTACTTTATAAAAAATCTTTTCTTAATTTCCCCTTCAAATTTTGTTTCTTATAAACAATTTTAATTACTTTCAAGATCCATGCTTAATTTTTAAGTTTTAATCGTGTACTCAGAAAAATAAGGGGATCACCTGAAGATCAGGGCCTCCAGCCTTCTTTAGTTAGCTTTATAAGGCTAACTAACAAAAATATCACGACCTAACCTAACCAATCGTCAAGGTCGTACAGTTGACCTAACGATTGGTTAGGTTAGGTCGTGATATTTTCGTTAGTTAGCCTTATAAGGCTAAGTAAAGAAGGCTGGGGGCACTCACCTCTTATGTTTCAATGGCGGCAGTCAAACGGAAAAGATCCAAATTCGCTGCTAGCCCCAAACGGAAAAAACCCTTTAATCCAAGTGAGTGGCGAGCTACATAAATTTGGAAAAAAGTGAAAATTTCATGTGAAAATTTCATGAGACCTGATTAGTTAATTTAAATTTACTAAAATCACTTTAAAGAGTCTCTGGTTTTTCAATCATTTACTTCTAATTTATACGAGTTCCCCATTTTGAAAAGCGTAAAAATGATAATTCATTACTTGTATTCTTAGACAGAACATTTACGCGAGTAAAAATACCCACAAAATGTATATACCGTAACCCTACTAGAGGTTATATCAGAAAAGTGGTACTCAAACCGTGGCCAACAGGTCGCATGCAGCCCCAAATAATAATGAGTCAGGAGGGCCCAGAAAGGGATTCAAACTCTCGACTTCAGTATCTTCACTCCGTTTACAAGGAAACTGTTACCCATTGAGCTACAGTGAAATATTTTTCGGCGTTGACATTATCAAAACATTCAATCATTTTAAACATCTGGATTAAATCTCCTCAAATACGCCATTTTACAAGTGAGAATAAATTTGACGTTTCTAAACGGGCCGCGTATAATTATTTATTTCTAAGTCTAGGAATCATCTTAGTAGCTTGTCGATGTACTCTTTCCATTCTGTCTGTCTTGTCGTAAATACGGGGACCAGAACTGAACGCAGTATTCCAGGTGGGGGCATCCTAAGCAATTATATAATGTTAGCATTGCTTTCTCCGACTTAAATCCAAATGATCTACCAATAAATCCTAAGATTCTGTTTATTTTTTTGACCGCTTCAATACATTTGCTTATTCGGTTTAAGAGTGTTGGCAACAATCGGACAAATTATTTGATTCTTTAAATTTGAAATACGCGTTCCTTTTTACCTGTTAAACTACTTTTAATTTCAGCATTCCACCATTTAGATTTAACGTGTATACTAGGTGTCCCCCAAAATATTATCCCTATTTCAAAGTAAATATTCTAAGCTTGAAAAGGAATCTAGGTACGTAAAACATAGGAGTTTGATCTTAAACAGCATGTTCAGTTTGATCGCCATTTTTTTCTAACACAATATTCAGCCTTACACAAATGTTTGAAATAACCTTTGAAAATAGCTTAGCTGGGATGTTGTTGATTACCTCATAGACTTTGGTCTTTAGGTCTTCAAGTTTCTTAGGTTTGGTAGAATAGATCCTGTCTTTTAGGTAACCCCACAAAAAAAGTCAGGGGGTGTGAGGTCAGGTGAATATGGGAGTCATCCCACTGGCTGATGATGATGTATTTGATGCGGAGTGATTACTCTTTCAATGGATGATGTATGTTGATTGTTAGTAATAATCTTAACATACTTAAAACAATAATGAATTTTTGAAAATTATTTAGTTTCAAATTATTGGAGAAGTGACTTTGTCCGTTATCATTATTTGAGAGGGTACGGAGCATTTTTTATAAATGATTTAAATAGTATGTTAAGACTCCTTTGAGTTATCCCATGTTGTAAGGCCATACAGTAAATGTTGGTGGATGAAGGAATAATACAGGATAAGGAATGCGTTTTAAGGAAGTCTCTCTTTTAGTTTAAATAATATGAATTATTATTTAAACAGTTCTGGAAACCTTCTAGAGACCTTCAGCTGACATCTGTTAGGATATACGACACGTTGGAACATATCTTGCTTAGAGAGGGCATGAATTTAGTATGGTAGAGTCTTAGTCAACTCATTTTCTCTGAGAGTTACAAGAGCTCAAATACTTAAAATAATATCAGTTCTTGTTTAAAATGTATACTATGATTACATAAATTGTTTAGCAAAAAGTTGAATTGTGTAAACATAAACAGTAATCGTAACAAATGTGACACTATTTAAGCTATGCAAAATGATGTACAAACGAAGCAAGAATTGTACAAACGAAGCAAGAATTAACTTAATTGCTACATTTGATTCCCTGCGCATAAGGAAGGATTTGTAAATACCATACTTTTTTTTAAAATTAGAATTCGAGTATGCACTTGCTTTCACCACCATGTAAATAACTACTTTTACGAGGTAAACTAGTGACTTCAGGAATTCCTTCTTCAGACAGAATGTCTTTGCAAGTGAATTGCAATCTTAATGACAATCAAAGTAAGCTTGGTTTTATTGTATTTTAGGATCTTTAATGATATTTACAAACGAATGTTTAAGAAATATAATCTTAAATCATATAGACAGGTGGGTCCATACTTTTGTTTTGTCTATGACCTGTAAATGTTACTTTTTTAACAGCTGCAGTTTTGAAGACTAAACGGAAAACGGGTTAGATCTTGAAACAATGACCAAGTGTCCCAAAATGATAGCCACATGTGGGTTTCATGAATATTGTACGTCTTTTTACAGAGATGAATGACTTTGCTAAACTTGCGTCATCAAGTACGACAGATGGAGGTTGGTGAAAATTAATGTTTATTATATCCTCAGAGAGCTTTTTTTTCTTAAATATTGCAATAACTTGGAACACGAGACATTTTCGCGCAAAAGAAATTCGCTTCTTCCGGGACGCTGGACGCCGGACACGGGACAAGTTGAAAATGCGGGATTGTTTCGCACAATCACAGTCGCCTTACAGCATGTCATGATATATACGTTTTTCGCTTAACGTAATAAAGAACTGCGTGATCTTAAGTTCCCTGATTTTAGAAGATAGAATTTTGATGCGTTTAGAATTCCACTAAATTTAATGAATTGGGAGAACATCTGGTATATGGGATCGTGTTTTAAATTTATTGGTAAATATTGATAAATGTTTTGTGTCCAAGAGAGTTAAAAGATTCGAAGGTACAGTCTAAATGGGATAAACGGGGGGGTGTTCACAAGAACACTTTAATATCTACATATATTTGGAGAGGGAGGTTAGAAGAAGTATCAAACGAATTAGAAGTATTAGAAGACAAATTTAAATAAAAATTTAAAAAAGGAAACTCAAAAAATTTTACGTTACGTTAATAATAAAAATTTGTCAGGGGACACAATTGGGCCATGGGTCGGTTCCAGCTGTAGTTTAATAAATATAAGAAATTATCTGTAATTTGAAATTATTGTATTACATCTCTCTTTACTGTTGAAAATACGTCTGTTATTTCGGACGCTACAAGCATGCTTAATAACGTAGATGGGGTTCCACTGCTTAGGTGACATAGGTCATAGGTGTTTATACAAAGCAAATTAATACTATTATATCCAAATTCAAGATCGGTAAATCTTCGGATCCCAACCATTTTACTCAAAAAAATTAAAAATAAAATGCTCGATTTCTTATTTAAAATCTTTAATTAATCTTTATTACAAGGCTAATAGGAAAGCTTTTTAATCCGTTATTCGGAACAGCATAGTAGAACACCTTGAAAGTCACCTTGATCACCATCGAACAACTTTTTATTAAAATATAATAATAGCCCTATTAAAAATAGTAAACTCGGGTTTCGTAGAAATAAATCATGGTTATATTTAGAATTTTTCCACGATGGTATGGTACTGACGACCAAAGTGAAATCGTAGCTATTCAATATTTAGATTTTTCAAGTGCGTTCACTTAAGTTCTTTATCAGCGATTGTTAGAAAACTTAAAGCTCTATTGATAACTAGTTAATTGCTAAAGAAAGTAAAGTAAAAGCGGAAGAGCCAGGGTTGCTTAACCATTAGTGGTATTCCTCAAGGATCAGTTTTGGGACCCTGTATTTTCTTAACGATCCGGCTGGATCAAAGAATGAATTAGAGAGAGGATTGATAAGTTTTATTGAATGTGAAAGGAGATTATTCACAGTGAGAATAAATAAAGGAAAAGGGGGATAATCGGCAGCAAATAGTGCGGTAAATGAAGAAAATTTAATGGTTGGGGAAGAACTTAAATAATTTGGGTGTTTGACAGGGCCTCCCACCCTATTAAATTCGGAACGTATACAAATTGATTGCTAGAAATACATAATTAATTAAAATACATAATTATTTAATACATAATACTCGTACATAATTAATAAAAAATCCAAATTTCATTCTACGTGACAGCTCTAAGACCAAAAATTTGGCACCGCTCGCCCCTGCCTTGGTACGACCCCGGTGTTTGATAGACAATGAAGGCATGATATGAGCGCACTGGAATTTGAAAGCAAAATTGGTTGGTTAATTCTTTTTACGTCCTTTGTCCTGAAAGCAGAATGAACAGAGCAAGCAAGTCATGAACGCGACAAAAAGCCCTTGTGAGAGGGAAGTGCTTTAGTGCATATGCAGTAAGAGGTTTACATACTAGTGCCAACGATGATTATAGATCCGAGACGTTTCTTCGGCATGACAATTTCATTGTCAAGGGTGAGAGTAGTTGAGATGAATAATATAAGTATGAGCAGTGTAAAACAGTGACTGGATGAGAAATGATGATATTTGGAAAAGGTGTGGAGTGAAAAAAGTTTTTTGAGACGAGAATAGAAGATAGAATGCTACGTTGGTATAGTCATATGGAGAGAATGAATAATGATAGAATTATGAGAAGCTGTATAATAGTTATTACGTTACTGTAAGAAGAAGATCGAGTAAAAAAATGAAAGATGTATGTAGTGTGTGATGTAGGGTTGATATAAATGTGGTGCAAGAGTTAGAGAAAGAGAGAGAAGAATGGAAACGGTTTGTGACGTGGATAAATGAGGACGTTGTCCTCACCTGACGTACCATTATTAGAGGTATACCCCCAAACTTGTCATGGAAGGTTACTGTCACTGTCTGTTAGAAAATCTAGAAGAGGAAGAACCATTGTTGTCCCAAGGCGATATGATGACTAAGCTGATTGATGCAGCATTGCTTGTATATATTAAGTTAAGGTGTATATATATCCATCTCATAATTGTAAGGTTAGTGAAAAATTAACTTAATTTAGAGCTAGCATTTTTGAGCTCTTGTGGCATCATTGTTTGGTCACACTGTTGGCATAATTTTGGGGCGCTGCGCGTTCTTTCTACTCGTTTGTGGAAGGTCGTACGTAAAGGTGTGGTCTGATAGAGAGCTCTCTCGCAATTCAGTTTGGTTGTTTAGATACATGATTGTTGCATCGTGCAATAGTCCAGGTTGCGTTGTTGTTGCAAGGTTCAGAAAGAAGACCACAAATAGTACCCTTTTTGTTTACTTTAAGTTCATGTAATTAAGGTCTAAGGTAGGCCCGCATCGAGTCAGCAACCCTAGGCCCGCATCGAGTCAGCAACCCTGAGGTAGGACCTAATAGGATCTCAAATCCGTAAAGTTTAATGTTAGCTTAACTTGGGCTACAGGTAGAACTGGCCCTTTAGAATTTGGCCGTTCACGGCTCAGCTGGGATTTTGAACCCGACAAATAAATAAAATAACCTGTCCAAGGTAAGACTGGATCCCTGATGTTCGGGCGATAGCTTATTTCCGGAGGTGATCCTTACGTGTCCTAGTGTGTAATTGATTTGAGAGTTCGATACAAAGTTCAAATGTCGTTCCTCTCCCATTGAGAATAGGAAATGGTTTAATTTTGAAATAATGTATGTAGATATATAAAATTAGGAACATCTGAACAACGACAAAAAAACACTATTTCAGACTTAACAGGTACAAACATTATACGAGTTGTGCATAGAAGATTAAGAAATAGTTGTCTGGAGCACTGACTAAGTAGGCCAGTGAATCGCTATGCATAATGAACCTACAATTGCCTACGCCAATGCTTCCAGATTTGAGATTTATAAAATATATCGGAGACCAGTCCACTAACCATGGTTTCTACTATCTTATTGACTGACTCATCAAGCCAAGTGATAAATCTAAATACAAAATTGCGTGTGACACTGGCACAGTTAGGCACCTTATTGACTACAAACAGCATACTGGCACTAGAAGGAGCACCATTTATAAATATTGGAGTTCTTAATAAACTCCTAAAAATATTATTATATGCAACATACAATTTTCTCAAATTATACATCCTGTAGTTCCACCACAAATGAGCTGTATACTGTACATTGGAGTACAAAAAGTTTTAACAAGATCAACTTAACATCTAATGTATGCATATGAAATTTTCTAACCAAAGTACTTCCCTGAGCATATAATTGTCTACACTGCCTTAGATCTAAAAGACTATCAGTTAGTATTAGGCTGACCATATTTCCTTGAGACAAAAACGGGACATTGGGATGGCAAAAAAGGGACGGGGGTTATGTAATATTCTGTATTCATGAAAAAGTAAGTACATAAACCGGGACAAAATTGACATTTTTATTAAAACGACGCGACGGCCAGGAAATATAAAACAAACGGTACTGTCCCGTTCAAAACGGTACGTATGGTCAGCCTAGAACTTAGTATGTGGCCACGATACTTAGTCTGGGTTACTTCTGACAGCACCATACCATTCAATTTAAATTCAGGAAATTTTCTATACTTGTAGGCCTTGGTCCTTATAATCATAACATGACTTTTAGCAGGATTATATTTTATGTCGTTATCTTTCCCATACCCTTCACAAACCTTCAAAAGAATAGACAAATGAAATTATTAAAGGATACAAAGATCATTATGATCATCCGCATTGGCCCAGATCATTTAAAGTAGTAATAATAATAATGTTATTACCCGAGTTATATTATTAACAACATCAACTAATAACATAACATTATCAAAAATCGTCAAAACGATTCCTTATGATGATGTCGTGAATAACAGCTGAAATAAAAATGGACGTGCAATATTCAGTTTACAATAGTGGCCTTAAAGTGTTTTCTAACGTTACTGAATGCAGTTCAAAGAAAACGATATTGTAATGGAATCAATTTTTGTTTCGTTATTTTTAAATTATATTGCATAAATTTTAAACCTGGAACACCTGCCACTGTGACCTCAGCTTTTTACTTTAATTAACCAAAGTGAAATGGTTTATTACTTGATTAAGACACATACATGTGTGTGTGCAATATTCTTACATTTTTAACTATGGATGGTGACCAACATTTAACTTACTCTAAATAACTCAAGAATTTAACCTAGCCTAACCTTCATTATATCTTCTGCTGATATTTAATTTTCAGTACAAAGAAATGCCTAATTATATGGTAACACTGCTAATGTAGCTACACGCATGTTCGTGTCGCGATGGACTTTGGTGTACGTCCCAAAGTTGTTGCTGTTTTGTAAGGTAGCGGCCCCCCCCACACACACACACACAGGCCGGAGTAAAATGTCAGTACTCCGTTTCTTCTACTGAAATGGGAGCTGAGCCCAGTATTTTGGATTAAAAATAAAATTTTGAGGATAGTATATTTAAAGATTTTTTTAGTCTCGTCAAAACGAGAGATTACAATCCATACCAAAAACCCAATGTCCCATCGTTTCCAATAGTTGGGATACACAGGGCCATCCCAACTACTGGAACTGATAGTACATACCTCTACACTTCGGTTTTAGGTTCTTAACTGTTTTATATTTTACTCTTTTCAGGTTTTTTTTAATCTTCTGACAAACTGAAACATCTTTTACTATTTTTTAATTTTAATCATTCTTCCGTTTCGATGAGGATGTCTCGCTCGTATTATGTTACATATCACCTCCGAGATCAGGCCTGTAGCCAGGGGGAGTTGGGGGTGGTGGAATCGAACGACCCCTCCCCCATTGATAGGAAGGGTCCACTTTTGTAACCATAGTTATGACTTATGATGTGATATTATAATATATAACATTTCGTAAATAAATACTTGCATTTTTTTTTTTTTTTTTTCATTTTTTCTTCTGAAACATCACAAACTACTTTAAACTCCTTCCGCATTGACTAGGTCACTGCACCAATTTTAAAAGGTCCGTTTTTCTATAATTTCGACCCCCCTCCTTGGGAAGTCCTGGCTACGGGACTGAAGATGGTCATATTTTCTCCCTAATAAATATTTCTCATAGAATATACACAGAATCTGTAGGTTTCTCACTAATGATCTAGAATTTGACTATAATATTTAGAAGACCCCCCCCCCAACTCATTTAAGGAACAATTCTCTACAGTGGTTCCCAACCTTTTTGAGGCGATGGCCTACTAGAGGTGATTCGGATAACTCGTGGGAAAAATAATGTAAATATAGTTCAGTTATATGCCAATAATTTTATAAAATTACTAAAATTATACTACTTCCAAATGTGAATTTGATTTTTAAAAGGTATGCTATGACCAACCTCCATGGCTCACCCAGGAAATTCACCATGGCCCTCCGGTTGGAAACTAATGCTCTAGTATGACTTTTGTTGGAAATTCGAATCTACTGTAGTTTTCACGGAATTTAAGCTACAACTCGTATATACTTTTACGCTGGTTATATACTTTGAGTTGTATCAGAGCTTTATTAAGTATTTAAAAACATTTTCTTATTTTAATGTTTGCATAAATTTATAGTATCCAGGGTGGTCCAAAAAAGGAGTTCCCCAACATTATTTATTTCTGCGAACATTTCTTTTTTATCACCCTGTACAGTGTCGTACGTTACAATATTTCCGGTTTTGTTATAAAATGTTACACGAGAATAGGGAAAAATAGACGTAACAGCGTCATTGATAAACAAAGATACAGCAATATTACTTTTATTGAATACTATTAACAGTAAGTAAAATTAGAGCCATTTAAAAATTATTTCTTACCTCAACAATACATAAAAATATATTTTACTTTAAATTAATGCATACTGTAACTGAATATACATCAATTATTCCATGTGCTTCGCAGTACTGCCATGGAATTCAATATAATAAGAGTCGATTTCAGTTACACTTTTCCCCAAGGTCTCAGGCATATAAATCTCCATAGCGATTCCTCCCCCGACTGTAAACATTGAGTAAATTAGGAACATCCACCCGTAGCCGATATATCCCGAGAGCCACGAGAAGGACTTTGTAGTAAGAAATGCCGCAGCCCAATTTAGGGCCATGGCTTTACCAGTAGCATTACCCCTTATGGTGGATGGAAGTCCCTCCCCCATAAATAGAAATGGAACTGGTCCCCAACCGATGGCAAATGACACTATGTATACCATTATAGCAGTAACAGGAATAACGGTAACGGTTAACGGGAACTCTGTTCCGAACCTTTTCGAATCTTTCATAATGAAGAAGATCGCAATAATCCACAAACACGTGACCACAGTCTTCGATGACAACATTAACAAAAACTGTCTACTTTTATATCCTTGGTAAAAGGATGATATCAGATTCGAAACAATGTTTACAGCTGTCATCAAAATTGAGCTAAATTCCGCAATGTGATCTCCACCTATTCTAGAGAATATAGTTGTAGAAAAAAAATGAAAACGTTGATACCCGTGAACTGCTGAATACCGTGTAAGGTCATAAGGACGCAGGTAGGATATGTATTCGTTCTGCTAAACAAAGAATTATTTTTTTCTCTACCTAAAATTTTCAGCACATTTTTCATCTCTCTTAATTTCTTTTGGGAGTCCGAGTCTGTTACCAAAAGCCACGCGTAAGCTCGTCTAGTCTTCTCATGGGCTGTAAAGAACAACGTGCGCATGTTTTAGAATTTTTATTTCAAATGATCTCGCGTACATTACACTTTCCAATTATTCTCACTCTTCATTCCAGTTACAGCATAACTCAAAAGAAAAAAAATTGTTCCTTAACCTTTCAATGTCCTTTAGCTATCGATTAAAGTTAACGAGACCTGTAGTATCTATACCAGTAGGGAAAGAAATCAGCAACTGGTGATTAAGAACAAAAAAACAGATTTGAGAAATATATAAACTAAAAACTCATTTAAAAAGAAAGAATACTTACAAAACTTATAAAGATAATATGGAGATTCGGGGAGGAAGACAATGAAGATCAGTGGTGGTAAGCATAAAATAGCTCCTGCCCAAGCTAATCCTCTCCACTTTACAAATAGCACCAATATTGCCATAAAAAATATTCCTGTGGGAAAAATTATAACATATTTTAAAAGCTAAATAGACTATCATCATCTTAGTGTTTTAATTCTTTGAAAAAAAGATTACTTTACCGGAAGTAAATTCTGTATCGGTAAAAACTTGAAAGTTGAAACCTTTCCAATCCATATAGGACAGTGGACGAAGCATAATATTTTGTCAAATTTTGCAACATTTAAAATTGAGGTAGTCGTTGCTATCAAAGGTTCAACATGTATAATCGGTCATATACAAATATATAAACATATATAAATAATTAATGGTGTACAGTCATTTCAAAGGTTCTGTCGGGAGAGTGTTTGTAACCAATACTTATCGGTGGGAAACATAGGGGATCTTTTGAAGTGACTGTAGGGCGACATTAATTAGAATGGCGAAATAAATGTCCATATACAAATTCCAAAATGCATGGAAACTGGAAAATGGCAATGATGAAAGAATTAAGTTTTAAATTTAGTGAGCTATGCAGAAAGTTGCCTACCGGTATTTACTACTACTTAAAATCTAATGTATGAACTATACCATTTAACAGTTTTCGAGACAGGTTAATTACTAATAAATGCAAATATGATTTCAAGTCATGCTTTCGTTAACTGAGGAGCTGCTTTTACCTGACGTTCCAAAGACTCCCATGATTATTCCCTGGGTTGGCCTAAAGTCTTCTTGAATTGTTTCAGCGAGGTAAACGGATCCAGAAGACGACGTGAGACCTACGCAAAACCCCGCCACAAATCTTGCAATGATAATCACCATGATGCTATAAGACACAGCTATTTGAATCCATGCTAGTGATGGGGATGTTGAAAGCAAATAACATTTAAACTGGATAACAAAAACTCTCTCTCGTATGACAATTTGTATGGGACATAAAGGAGAGTATCACAAACTAAACATTTCTCTGGCATTCACGTTTGCAATTAAATCGTAACTTAAAAAAAACTACTTACAACCCATGAACAAAAGTACCGACGCAAAAAGAAGATTTCGTCGACCAAACCAATCCACAAAGTAAGACGCTACTATCGACCCAAATATTGCTCCAAAGGGGACAATGGCTGCTACCCACGATGCCTGTGAAGACATTTTGGGTATATTATTCAATGTGAGTTGTCAGTAAATGGGTGTAAAATTTAAGTAGTCAGTACAATACTACATGCAGTGTTGTTAAAAGTAATGCGTACAACAATAACACTGGCCAACAAAATGAAACTTTTTTTTCTCATCACAAACATGATCACACTTTTCTTAATGCATTTTTCGAGCTGATTCCGAATCTGGTTTTATTTCTTTTCTAGCACGTAGAGTTATATAGATACACTGGTTTTGATATTTTTAAGTTTGATATTGCTATAAGAAAATTTATGGATGTATAGATCACACTTAGGAAAGCTAAACAACAAATACATCATATACTTTATTCAATGTATTTATAAATAAAGAATATATACATTATTTTATTAAAAGCACTGTGAGTGTGATTTCCTTTTGTAAATTTGGCCTGGATTGTCACGATACAGCATCCAACAATGGTCCGCCATCATGCTTTCATTCCAATATCCTTGGTAGCGCTTCTCCATCATCTGAATATCTTGATGGAAGCTCTCTCCTTGCTCGTCACTCACTGCACCAAGGTTTTCAGGAAAGAAATCTAAGTGGGAATGCAGGAAGTGAATATTTAACGACATTCGACACTCCATTTCTTTGAAGGCATCAAGGAGGTTCTTGACTCCATCCTTATACGCAGGTGACTTGTTGCTTCCAAGAAAGTTTTCACATATCCATTTGTGAATCCTGACTGCATTCCTATAACTTTTAGATCTCCACAAACAAACATTCCATTGATGAGTGTCGTATTTGATTGCCTTAAGTAGTATATCCATATTGTCATATGTCTCTTTTAGATGGACGGAATGGGCAATGGGGATGGATGGCATTATATTACCATTATGCAAAAGAACTGCTTTCAAGCTACTCTGCGACGAATCAATAAAGAGGCGCCACTCAGATGCCACATACGTCTGAGATATGGCTGTAAATAGTCCATTGATGTCATGGCAATAACAGAGGACCGTCTACTGAAAAGAATGCTGTTAATTCAAAATTCCGCTTTCGGTAGTAGCTAATACGAACATTGTTCTCAAGTAAATTGTTCTCCTTTAGTCTTGAGGCGAGAAGCTCTGATTTCTCTTTAGACAGCGATAAGTCTCTAACAAGATCATTCAACTGTCCTTGGGTTAACTTTTTAGGCTCTAAATGTCTACCTTCAAAAGTGTACTCTGGTTCTGTAGATGGTCCGGAAACGCCAGTTGCACCTTCATCACTTTCCATGTCATCTATGATAGAATCTAGCTTATCACATGGGGGAATTGGAATGGGCAATGTTTCATCATGTTTTACTGGTCTACGTGCTGAATCCAAGTTTGGATATACAATCTGGTGTTTGTTCTTGGCAGAAAACCCCATTAAGTTCACACTACAAAAATAACAGTCTTCATGATGATCTCTCGGCTCCCTCCATATCATGGGTATGGCAAATGGCATTGAAGCTTTCTTTTTGTTAAGCCAATCACGTAATCCATTTGAACAGCCAGAACAGATTTGATGTGGCGCCCATGGTTTATCTTGGTCACCTAGATGGCAACCAAAGTATAGCTTGTATATTTTCTTAATGTCGGTTGTAATACTTCGTCGCTGTGTTTTAGTTGTCAACTGGCCGCATACGAAACAGAACTTGTCGGGGTCATTCTTACATTGTCGAGGCATGTTGACTGACCTGAGCAAACTATAAATTAAAAAAAAATGTACACCAACTTGACACAAGTTCTTGGACTGGACTGATCTTTTGACACACGAAGCACGGCGTTGTTGCCTGAATCACAATGCTGCTAGACGTAAAAGCTCACACCTGAAATACATAAGATGTATAATTAAGATAATTGAAATAAATAAGATGAATAAACTAAAAAAACACAATAAAATAAACACAATCAAATGTTGAAATATTAGTATTTTGCTTATTTAAAATGGTTAAATCTGTGTAGTTATATATATGCCTTCATCTTGAAAACTATACGTGCTAGAAAACATCTGAATGCAGTTTTGGAATCAGCGTGAAAATTGCTATCCAGCCAACACAAATTTTACTCTGATGAAAAATCTTTGTTGACCAGTGTAATTATTTGGATTTTAGAACTACAATAATGAAATGCTTGTGTTAAGCATTCTTAAAATCAGCGTCAGTGGGTGAAAAATTATGCTATAGAAACTGTGTGATTACTTGTATAATAACTTTAGGAAAGCGTGTTTAATCTTACAGCCGATTTATTTTTTTTTTATTTTATTTTTTTTACATTAAGCGTTCACTTCTGTATCTTATTAACTATGAGCGTTGTCCTCACTGGACCCTCAGGCATATAATTCTCTCAACGCTCTTTCTATACCTAATTACCTAAGGCAGTGTTTCGCAACTGGGGTGCCGCCAAATTCCATCCAAACCACAAAAGTAAGGAATTCAGAATTAAAATATTACTCGACAGATAATAATTTAAAATCAAACAAAAACATTCATAATGTTCGTAAGAACGCTCAGTTTCAAGTTACATGGTGCTCGGGGCCGGGGGGAATTCTATGTTGAATAGTGGGAGGCACAAAACCTGAGGGGGACCGCGAAACAAGACAGAATCCTTATGGTAGGAAAGGAAGAAATAGGTAGTTATAGGTAACAAGTATGGCCGACTGCCCATAGCCAAGCTAATAGAATGATTTGGTTATACTTGCTGGGGTTAGCCATTCCCAGTAGATGATCTTTTGAACGAAGGATGTAAAATAGATTAACAACTAACCAGTAAATGAAGGCTTTAGAATAAAACGATTAATAGCACTAACCCACACACTATCAAAATTAAGTTACTTAAGACTACTTTCGGTGCTCCTTTAGTATGCGGTCTACAAATTCTGCCGCGCTCTACTTTTTTCAAAGTGCAGTCTACAGGATTTTTTCGTTAAATTTGTGCCTGCTCACGCATTCTGCCGCTCTTTTTTTTCGCTAAATGACTCAAATGACTTAGACCCTATTTGACCTTGAAATTCAAAATGATTGTTTAACATCAGTAGCTTGAGAAATTTGAAGCAGTAAAGTTGTAAACAATTCAATTGCCGGTGCTACTATAGTATGCGGTCTACCTACGATTGGTTAGGTTTAGTCAAGATATTTTCGTTAAAACTAACGAAAATATCATGACTAAACCTAACCAATCGTCAAGGGCGACTGACATTGGGATGTAAACAAGCAATTAGTAAACAAGCTAAGAAGGTATACTTACATTTAAACTTTTTGTGTTTTTAAATTTTCAATAAATTTTTTTCCTTACATTTAAACTTTTTATGTTTTTAACTTTTCAATAAATTTTTTTCAAGTAAGATTGTCATTTCAACCTTCTTTAACTACATTTAAAAAACAAATTGGTGTAGACCGCATACTAAAGTGTGAATTTGTCTGTAGACCGCATACTAAAGGAGCACCCTACTTTCATAGTCAGAAAATCTAGAAGAGGAAGAGCCATTGTTATTCCATAGCAATACAATAACTAGGCTGATTAATGTAGCATCGCTTGTATATATATATATATATATATATATATATATATATATATATATATATATATATATATATATATATATTAGTTTAAAGTATATATATCCATCTCATTAAATGTAAAGTTGGCGAAAAATTGTTATTTACGATTGGACCTAAACATTTGGACTCTTGTGACAGCATTTTAAGAAGCGGATAGCGTCTCTTGCTTGCTCCTTTGTTGAAAGTGGTACAGTTCAGTTGTGGTTGTATGGAAAATTCTTTCAGTTGGGTATTTGGTAATCTAAATATGTACATGATTGTTGTATATCGTGCAAGTTCATTAGTGTTGATGCAAAGTTTAGACTGCTTAGAAAAAGACCACAAAATATAATTTTTTAATTGCTGAACTCAGGCTTAATGTAAGCCTGCGTCAATTTTATTTTTATTTTTTATTGTGTGCCTTATTTTCGAGGCAACCCTGGAATCCCGTACAAGAAAGGGAAAAGGTGTTAATCCTTTTCGTACATCCAGCGTGCTGCCAGTCACTGCTGCCATGCAAATAGCTAGTAGTTATCCGTTAAGGGGCCATCAATAAGAATGCTAATTTAGTGTTATGGTTTACCCTGAGTGATCCTACGCGAGGTCGTACCCCATACGGACGGGTTACTCTTTCCTGAGGTAAGAAGTTTGAACCTCATCAGATCATCGGGGAGGAATCCCTCCTTGAGTCGGAAAGCGTTTAGGTGGCTGCCGTGCCTATGATAACTCCCCCAGGATATTTCCCTTTCTCCACTGCCATGTTGCACTACTATCAGCCCCCAAAACTGAAGGTCCGAAGGTCCTCGCAGGAGCTGAGGTACAAAAGATTTCGCCACGACGTGGTTACGGTAGTAACCTTGCCAAATTGACAGCGGCCATATAGCTGTCGTGCCCAGTCTACCGCCCATTGCCTCACGTCCGCCTCGTCATACAGACGAACCTTACGGAGGTGAGTGGCTTCGAGATTTGTACAGTTAAAGTCGGCTATTATCTGGACATCGATGATGTTCACCTCTCCCTCACCGTCTCACGCCAGCCACAGTGGGGATGAGGGCCCGACTGCTACTGTAGTCCCAGAGCCACGGAGAGCCTCTGCTCACAATCGCACCACCCGGTCATGTCCATCGATTTGGAGGTGATGGGTATCGGGTGACGAAGGTTCTCTAATACTGAGATCAAACTTTCTTCCCACTGACAACGTGGTTTCAGCTGATGGAAGCAGTTGTGGTCTGGAGTTCATATATGGCGGGTTTTAAAGAAAGAAAAGCTTTTGACAAAGCATTTAAATATAAATAAAAATAAAAATAAAAATACCTCTTCCTCAGAAACCTTCATACGGGAGTCCTCACGGAGAAGTGGAAGCGCTGGTGATGAGAAGCCCAATGCCAATGAATTCACAAGAAAGGTGAAGCCAACGGTTACTACGATGGCTGCCTGCAGCAACATAGTTTAGGAAAAAGTTAACTTCTGTTATTAAGAACATTACTCTTATTTAATATATATATATACAGGGTGTCTCAAAAGTCACTATCTATTTTGAAAAATAATGGGAATTACGAAAAACTGGTTTAAGACATGAAAAATATATTTATTTCAAAGTAAGTGCCACAAAGAATTAGTGCTATTTATTTATCTGTCTCCACATGGCGACCATCAGTGTCTCTACAGAGCTCAAAGCGATAAGTTGTTTCCCGGAACACACTTTCCAGCATTTGAGGTGTTATTTTCTGAACTGCATCGGTAATACGATTTCGAAGTTCGGCTACATCACTAATTCTTCTACCAGTGTACACCTTAGACTTAATGAAACCCCAGGCGAAAAAATCTAATGGTGTTAAATCGGGTGAACGTGCTGCCCATGGTTGTGTTCCTCCACGACCAATCCAGCGACCGGGTAAGCGTCTGTCAAGATAATCACGTACAATTATTGCATAATGGCACGGTGCTCCATCCTGCTGAAAAACTACTGTGTCAAGAATGCCATCTGTAAGAAGTTGAGGTTCGAGGAATTGTTCAAGCATGTCAAGATAAATTTATAAATTACACAAAATTCGAAATAAACCAATTAACTTTTTTTAAATACACAAATTTGCACCAGAAGTACATATCTTTATGCCAGCATAGCATTTTTTAAAGAAACATCTAATGTCACCGAAATAGATAGTGACTTGAGACACCCTGTATATTATGAAAAAAATATTAGGTTCGAATGTGCAAAACTATATTTAGAAGTTAATTTAGGAATCTGGTGTATTGCAAAAATGAAAAACTTGCATGAAAGGACACCATAATAGTTTTGGTTTAAATTTTCATGCAAAGATCATCACACTTACAATTATAATCTCAGAGAAATTGAGAGAATGTAACAAATGAAAGAATGATGTAGTAAAGTTATTTACCTGCCGATTTGCTACGGTCTTTTTCGCATCCTCTGTGGTTGCAGCCATCTTGAAAATTATCTTCGGGCAAGATTAGGAATTATATTTTTGCGCAGTGATATACGTTCGTTTTTCGTAACTTTTTACATAAAATAATGTACAAACTTTGTACCAAATTAATACAAGTTTACAAATTGTACATAGAGAGAATGCTAATACTAAAAATTACAATATACAATCAGCTCAAACTTGCTCATTAACACAATCTGAAATTAAATGATTGGAAAGACATTGTTCCATTAATGAAATAATTATTTTACAGCCTGCATTAATTTCATTAATTATTATGGGCAAGAAGATCAATTGTCTATCGACCATGCATGCATGTACGCTTTACCTTTTTAACTTTTGAATTTAACGAGTAAATATTCCCGTCCCTACTATACGAGGATATTTTTGCTATAATGATCACAATCAGTCAGTGAAAAAGGTCAGAAACTGGCACGGGGCTAAGACCAGCCAGTGTGGCCCATTGATCTACTACTTGTATTGTAATTATCAGCATTTTTAGGATTTGACTTATTTTTTATATAGAATATACAGAGTGGCTCAATAAAATGTTACCACTTTTTATTAATGCGAACAGAAAAGCGATAACATTTTATTGAACCACCCTATATATATTGGAAAGGAAAGAAGGTCGTTCCGTAGTGTAAATAATATTGAGAGAAACTTTGAATACACAAAATTCATCGATTTGTCATTGACAACTTAAAAATCTAAAAATTCTTATTACATATCCGTTCGTTCATTAAAAACAAGTTAAAAATATATTTTAAAATAATTACCTAGCGTTAAATCTGAGCAATCGTGCAAGTAGGTCGCTCCGGTCCGTTAAACCGAAGCGTAAAGAAATTAACATTCCTTTTGGCGTACCAGTTAAAAACATAGGAATTACACACACAAAGTCACTTATAACAGTCTGTAATTATAATAGTTAAAGTAAATTCTAGGTCTATATTTATACTGTACCCTTAATTATCCATTTCAGTTATTCATTTAAATGGAAAAGTGTGGAACAGAGAGGCGAGGTTGAGTGGTGTGGTAACGTAACATTCAGATTTTGTAGTTTAGGTATAGTACTAATAAGATAAAATTTACTTGCACCACTGCATTACACACACACACACAAATGTGTATGTGTGTGTGTGTGTGGGGGGGGCACTCATAAGTATTCGTACAAAGAAATATTTCGGTTATATTCACCCTTGCCTTTTGTACCATGCATAGAATAGTTATGAAAAGTTTATCGTTCATTTGGAAAAATTAAGCTAATTATTTTTTTATTTGTTAGAAAACTCCAACATATAATGTAAAATATAAAAGAATTTGAGGAAAATAAAAATTAGAACGCAAAAGTTTTCAGTAAATTTACTTACAAAATTATTTAGTTATTCTTTGATGTTTTTATATGGTGGAGTTCAACTAATTTTTTTTTTTTGTTAAATTTTTCCAAACCAAACGAATGGTAATTTTTTTATAACTATCCTTATGCATGGTACAAACGATAAAGTCTCTCTATGAATACTTATGAGCGCTACTATTCCGAGCAAAACTTAGAAAAGTATTTAAAAAATCAAAATACTGAAAACCTTTCAGAGTCCCACACAGTGCACAGTTTTCAATAAAGATATATTTCATATTTCCAACGGGGACCCATCACTTAAACTGCTCTCCGAACACCATCACCTTTTAATCGTTTATTTCATTGTGTGACTATCACAAATCCCTTCCACTTATATATATATATATATATATATAATTGTAAATTTCTCTTTATGCACATACAAGTCTGTTTACACTTAGCACTGTCCCCGATCACCCAATCATTTTCACTTGTTCACAAATACAACTAAATCACAATATTGCTTCGACACTTGAGATAAGTCAGTGTACGATCATTTACGCCGATAACAATGGCAGTCACTTCAATGGTTTTTTTTTATTTGTATTTCTTTGTTAATATTTGTTTATAAATGTATATTTTGTACAAAACCTGGAAAATCCTAGAAGTGCATATTCGGGGAAAATCTAAATTATAAAAAGTGGCCTACAACAGCGTATCATATACACGGATCAGCGAACCATAAAACCATATTTGTTGATAATTATTTTTTTTAACTTCCTTGATGTGATACAGATGACAATTTAAATTAAACAACTCTTATTTAGTATGTGTACATCTGTGTACGTCAGTGTTTCTCAAACACATGGAGTTTGTAGAGCAAATCCGGCTCAAAAACACTGTATACATTATTATTCATACCTGTAACGAATATTTATTCTCGATTTTCTTAATGTTGAGCAATTTAATAAATTAATAAATATCGAAAGCTTTGTATATGTTTATTGGCGTGAGGCCTACGGTTTACACTGGAAATTACTTTAAAAATATCTCTCAACAACAATTACGCAATAGGACATCCTGCCTCATATATTTGTAAGATATGAGGCAGGATGTGTGATATGGTAATATTACCGAACGAAGATGATAAAAAGAAAAACTAAAAACAGAAAACAAACATACGACAAGAACGGAAAACGTAGAAAATATATGTAAATACTAGGGACACCACTCAATATATTTTGCCCCATCCATTTTTCTTAGCTAAATAATAGGCCATGGGACTGAAATGTCTTTTGGGCCGTAAGTTTGAACTTTCTGCGCTTCACATAACCGGATTTTTCCAGTTTGAACCTCATCTCCTTGTATAAAACCGGTTTTAAACGCCCTTTTATAAAACAGATTGTTAACGGAGTTTCGAAAATGGCGTGACAGTGATGTGCGTCGTAAACAGAGAGTTATCAGTTATTAATCGCAGCAGGTCCGGCGCCAGCCTATTTGGCGCCCTTAGCAGGACTGCAGCTGGCGCCCCCACCCGCCTCCCACTTCACGATTGGGTTTGCCCACAAAGTAATCAAGGTACCATATTGAAGAAACTATTTGCCTTACACTGATCTATTTTAATTTGCTAATACATACATTTACTATAAAATTATAAAATCATTTCACAGTTCAAGAAAGTGTCATGACCAATCAAAACAAATCAGAACGCTCAAAAGTGCTAAAATATGCATGCAAAAAGGACATATCTACTGTTTTTTCCAAGCAAGAAGGGCATATGTCACATAAAAACAGTTATTCGCTTATTGACGACTCCCGGAACTCATATTAAGCCGTAAATAAGCCGAGTCGCTTATTGACGACTCCCGTCTGTGCGCGCAACATTTTTAAATCGCTTATTTACGACTCCCGTCCCTAAAGGGTTAAAGGTCGTGATAGTGAAAGTTCTATAATGACCCAATAAGATGAATAAGTTAATTATGTAAATATCAGTCAAGCTAAACTGGTGTACATACGTCGTACAACCTTTCATCATTTGTCTATGCTTCTCATTCCTTCATTATTTTTTTCATGTTGTTCTTACATAATACTATCAGACGTGCACAGGGCGGGAGGCGCTGGCGCCCCCAAGATCTTTGGTTCCCTTAGCATTTACTAACCTCGCCTAATGGAAGCGGCGGCCCTGAATCGCAGAGAAGGAAACAGCTGGAAATATTCACAAACGTCTACAAAACGTTTACGGAGATGCTACTGTTGATCGAAGCACAGTTGGACGCTGGTCTAAACGTGAGATATCATCGGAGAGAGGGAGAGCCAGCCTCGATGATGAGCCACGCAGTGGTCGCCCGGCATCGGCTGTGACATCTCACACTGTGCAACGTGCTAACAGCATCATTCGATCAAATCGGCGCGTCACATACAAGGAGCTATCAATGGAGCTAGGAATTAGTGAAGGAAGTGTGAATACGATAATTCAGCAACTGGGATACTCAAAACTGTGTTCATGGTTTGTTCCTCGCGAACTGACTGAAGATCACAAAGCCCAAAGAAAAGAAATTGCTTCCGAGTCGTTGGTTCAATACGAGAAAGAAGGGGGATGACTTCCTTTCACGAATTGTGACTGGGGATGAGACTTGGGTACACCACTCTGAACATGAAACAAAACGCCAATCCATGGAGTGACATCACGCACGCAGACTCCCCACGCAAGAAAAAGTTCAAAATGGCTTCCGCTACAGGAAAGGCTATAGCCACCATCTTCTGGGACATGAAAGGGATGATTCTGGTGGACATTATGAAGAAAGGACAAACAATCAACTCAGAGGCATATACTGCTACCCTACAGAGACTCCAGAGACGTATAAAGCGAGTTCGAACGGAGAGAAGACTGTAAGACGTCCTTCTTTTGCACGATAACGCAAGACCACACAACAGTTTGCAAACAAGAGATGACATCACAAAAATGCACTTGACTGTGTTATCCCACCCTCCATTAGCGTGTAGCGTCATTGGGCAAAGTGTAACGGATGAAGAGGCACATTTCAGGTTTTGTACAATTGACGTCCCTAAATTCAAAAATGAAAACAAAATTTTTTTGTGACAAGTGCAACACCTCCTTTTTCGCATGTGAAAATCGTGAAAATTGCTAGTTACCCATAACTTTTGGACACTTGCTTTCCTAGGGTTTGAGCTATCATTTGACCCCTTACAACGTACTGCTTTTCAGGAAAAATAGAAAAATTTATTTTTGGAATAAACATATACACTGTAGGTAGGTAGGTAGACTAGATAGTTTTATTTAGTAAATGATACATTAAAATCTTGTTCAGTTTTGAATGACGGCATAAAGTCACGGGATTTAAGTACTGCTCTGATGTAACCATCTCTCGAATCCTTTCCATACACTGCCCCAGACGCTTCAGTTACCACCCTAACACAGCGTTCTACACCTTGGGAGTGACATGGTATCCGGACAACAAGGGGCTCTTCAGTGATCTTATCGAGTTGTTTGACAGAGAACTGCTTCGTGAGTGGTGGTTCCATTGTGCACTCCTCCACTGGTGGAAGTAAATCTTTCAAATTCTGAGCACTTTGTTTGATCTTTGGTGGCCGAAATTCTCTGACTTGCTGTTGAGCAGGTTTGGGAGCTCGTCGAATGGTCTTGATTATATCGATGGCCAATTTCCGGTTTGCTTGATCTGCATCTGCAAGCATTGCCAGTAGAACATTTTCAGGGTGAGCCCAATATGCATTTCTTTGGATCACAGGCCATGTGACAGTCTTGCTAGTTGGTGACAGTAATCGTAGCAGCTTGATTTGCTCCAGGAAATGTTTTGGACCATCTGTGCACCTTGGATGGCACTTGATGCTAAACCACGTGGGTCCATAGTGGCACACGACAAACTGTGTGAGTGAATACAGTTCATCACTTGGCTGCGCCATCGCTACATATAGCCGACAAATTCTGCTGGCAGTTGTAACCCATCTTGCATGGGAGATTGGTCCAGGCTTCTCTCGTAGAAGATCTTTATTAATGACACCAGTCCTTATCGCTTTCATCATTCTGTAGAGGTAGGCTTGGTCACGACTCAATTCAGTAAGGTCAACATCCGGGAGTGTGTGGCCATCAGCAATACATTGAATTCCTCTAGAGGAAAGTGGCAAACTTTCACATGTGGCCAAAGCTTTGCCAATTGGTCCTTTCCATTGAGTTGCAGATTCTGTTGGGCCGATGAGTTCCTTGCACAAGTGGCGCAGTGGGAGTTCATTTAAATGCAGACTACAGATGAACCAGTGCAAAGGGCGACCCAGGCGGCACTCTAGCAGGTGTATTGCTCCACTTCTGTGCCCTGTTTGTGGCTGTGCTGTCGGCTCCCACTGCAATTATCTTGTCTGCAATACCCATTTCTTCAATCGCATTTTGAAGTCCATCCGCAATGACAGTGCCAGTTCCTCGTTCCAGTGTCAGGTGGTTTAGATAGAAGGTTCCAGGCTCTCCGACCAGCACAGTCCTCAACTTTCTTTGTGCTGTACCATTTGTTCCCTTTTTTCTCTTTGACAAGTGTCATGTCTTTCCGTCCATCAAAAAATAAAGCAGTGACTTCCACATCGCGGTAAGTTACTGCTTCCTTCAGATCCCTCCGTACCTTCTGCCGTGCTCTCCATACTTTGTGGTGGTCAATTACATTTATCTGACCCAGGGCCGCCGCTTCCATTAGGCGAGGTTAGTAAATGCTAAGGGCGCCAAAGATCTGGGGGGCGCCAGCGCCTCCCGCCCTGTGCACGTCTGATAGTATTATGTAAGAACATGAAAAAAATAATGAAGGAATGAGAAGCATAGACAAATGATGAAAGGTTGTACGACGTATGTACACCAGTTTAGCTTGACTGATATTTACATAATTAACTTATTCATCTTATTGGGTCATTATAGAACTTTCACTATCACGACTTTTAACCCTTTAGGGACGGGAGTCGTAAGTAAGCGATTTAAAAATGTTGCGCGCACAGACGGGAGTCGTCAATAAGCGACTCGGCTTATTTACGGCTTAATATGAGTTCCAGGAGTCGTCAATAAGCGAATAACTGTTTTTATGTGACATATGCCCTTCTTGCTTGGAAAAAACAGTAGATATGTCCTTTTTGCACGCATATTTTAGCACTTTTGAGCGTTCTGATTTGTTACTACATATGCCTCGCTTTACTCGCTGTTTTGATTGGTCATGACACTTTCTTGAACTGTGAAATGATTTTATAATTTTATAATAAATGTATGTATTAGCGAATTAAAATAGATCAGTGTAAGGCAAATAGTTTCTTCAATATGGTACCTTGATTACTTTGTGGGCAAACCCAATCGTGAAGTGGGAGGTGGGTGGGGGCGCCAGCTGCAGTCCTGCTAAGGGCGCCAAATAGGCTGGCGCCGGCCCTGATCTGACCATCAGAACTAATGATGCTATAGTCAACCAATGTTGCAGTGCTGATAGCTGCAGCAGCCCTGTTCGATACACCATACCGGTCAGCTTCCAAAGCAACAGTGGGAATCGGTGTGATGTTCCTGTCCTCCTGGGCACTATCACCTGCTTGCCTTGCTTCGATGCTTGTGAGCCTTTTTCCATCAATCGGAGCAGCTTGGTCTTCACATTCTTGATTGGCTGTGATGGAATGTTAGCACGATTCCAAAGGTCAATGAGTGTTTGGCATACCTCCGGAAGAATCTCCCTGTCGCTGGTGTACTTGTTCTCCTTCAAGAAGAGGAAATGCCTTGCAACTTGTATACGGGTTGGAAGTTCAGACAGAGGAAGCTCTGATAGTGGAGAACCAAAGACAATGTGGCCGGCAAATCCCCGTGTTCTTTGCGTGCTCATTGTACCAGCAAAACTCAACGAGTATCACACAGGAACACTGAAACCAAAACACAAACGTATAAATAAAAAATATATGATTATAAGTGTATATATAAGGCTTGGTTTATTGGTAAACAATAAGTTTACCAATATATATATAAAAATATACTGCACACACATGTATTATGTATATAAATATCCATAGGTGTGTATTAAGGTAGGTTGATTTTCCGCATTTTTTTAGATATCGACTTTGGACTAGTCGAGATAGTCAGGGCTTAATATGATAACTGACAAAAAATTTCAGATCCCTAGCTTTAACCGTTTTTTGAGGAAACTTTCAAAAATCGTCAAAAATTTGTACCGAAAAATACCGCATTTTCGCAATTTTCGGCCGAAAAAATCATGCTATTTTCATAAAAAAATCTTGAAAAAGTTACAATTTTTATTGAAAAAAAGTAAAAAAAAACATGTACAGAGTCAAATAGACCCATTTAGATACCAAGATCATCATAATTTTCACTAAGAGCCCTTAGAAGCAAAGGAAGGCCTCATCTGGCGGCTTAGGGCTTTGGCCAGAATGTGTTTGTGCCTTGATTCGAGTCCATAAACAGTATGGGAAGCTTCAGATGTCAGCTTCACGGCCCTTTCAACACTCTGAGAATGTGAAGGCAGATCAGGCAGCTCCAGCTTGGTGCCATTCAGCAATGCTCTTGAAGCTGGTCAGAAAAGTCTTCTGTGAGAGCAGGTTCACAGATGCCACTTTGAGAAAGGTTGATTAGTTCTGACCAGTGGGTAGCTTCAATGTTGATGGCTGTGATCTTCTTCAGCCTCTTCTTGGCTGGCTTCCCACTTCTGAAAAAATAATAATTAATTTATTTTTTATTCCAGTTTAAGATTTAATCCCTATTAGTCTCAGAATTGATGATATAAAAAAAAATATAAAAAATAAAAAACTTCTATAAATCCCCATAATCGAATTTTTTTTCAGAAAGAAGGTAAGATTATTTCCATCAGAGGGGAGGGGGGGAGTTGGGATAAAAAAAGTGTGAAAAAAAAAATCGATTATGGGGATTTATAGAACTTGGGCCTTTTTTTTATTAAATAAATCCCCATAATCAAATTTTTTTTTTCACATTTTTTTAAATTAATAAATGCTTACCTGATGGACAGAATTTTCTTGAGCGCAGCTTCTCTCACTTCCAAGTCATCAGACTTCATCATGGAAGTACAGCACATTCTCGGGCAGCAAGGCAAAAACATTGTACTTCAGGTTCTTGAAAGCAACACCCTGGATTTCTTCAGACTGCTGCTTGATCCTCTGGATCATGTTGAAATGTACAGCTGCTGATTGTGGAACTTGCTGTCCCTTTTGATCTCAAACCAACTGACTGCATACACTCCCACAATGAACTTTATGGCCTGGTAAAGCTTATCCTGTAGTTCGGAGGGTAAGCACCTCTGGTCCACAGACACATCAATCTAATTGCCAAAGTCAACCATCTTGCATGGTTTAATGGTCCAATTTTCAGGCAGCAAATCTTGGGTTGACTTTGCCCCTGGAAATTCCAAGCACATACTCCAAAAGAAGCCTCTGGTCGCTACTGAGATCATTCAGTGTCTCCTCAGCAAATTCCATGTCATCCAGGGGGCCACTGAGTTTGGTGAATTCCACTTGTGGCAGATTGGTAGTCAATTTCACAGAGTTTTCCCAGCGGACCAGTGAAAGCAGTGGGACTTTTGGTACTGCCATCAAGATGCTTGAAAACAGCTCTGAAAGGAAGCTCATTCTGATGGAGTGAACAGCCAATGGTGTGCAATTTCCGCTCAATTTTATTTTCCAGAGCTGTTACAAGGCCTCCCTCCCAGCCAGTGTTTGTATTTGTGTTGTCAAGGAGGACAGCTTTCAGGGTATGAACACTGTTAAACTCCTCCAAGACACTAGCAGCCGCGGGTTCACTGCCTGCCAGATCTCAATCACATCCTTTGCTATCATTTTAGCAATATCATAGTCTTTCAAGTCCGGGTGGCTGTTTTGGAGGAAATAACTGTACTGAATAACTTGGCGGAGGGTAGGAGGCTCTGTTTTATCCAAAGGGGAAGGCTGGCCACTGAATTTTTTGGCACTATCACTTCGAGTTAACACTGCAGACTTCCGTTTTTTACCCATTTTTATGAAATATCTGAAAATAAACACAATTAAATGAACGCATCATAAAATAACTTAATTTAATACACATTTTATAGGTAAATATCATTAAAAATACAAAATAATACACTAATAAACATCTATAATGCATTTACAATAAGTTTCAAGCATCGTTTTGTTAAAAAAGCCGAATTTTAATTGATTATTTTGATGAAATAAGGTCCGATATTTTGTTTGTTTACATTGCGCGAATGCCGCGCGCGCGATTTTACGCTTAAAATTCGGCAATTTTACAACTTAAAAATAATTAACAATCCTCAAAAAATACAATCATTTTCACAAATATGAGTTAGTGCAACGTTTTTTATACATCAATACCTTTCTATCTAGACTAGTCCAAGATCACAGTTCCAAAATCAACCTACACTAATAAACACCCATCATAAACATCGATACAACACTCAAGACATTTAATCAGATTATCAATAATGCAAACAAATACATACCCAAGGGCAACATTAGGAAATACAACCCAAATTACACTAGAGAAATAGCCCACCTCATAAGGCAACGTAACAACCTCAAACATAACACACAAACACCACACACAGAAGCCATAAAGCAGCAGATACAACAGCTCAACACAGAAATAAACAACAAACTCAAAGAAAAACAAACAGAAACATTCAGGGAATTCATAACAACACTAAACCACTCCACAGATACATACAGGCTATACAAGACTATAAACAGCATTACCCACTCTAACAGCGGCATTCACACCTCACACGCGGCTATCTGTCGCAGCCAAAATAATATCCCAACATACACACAACAAGCTAACATTCTAGTTAATCACTACGCAAAGATAAGTCACTTAAACAGAGACAACAACCAGAAACACGCAGACAAACAAACAGCCAGACACAAGAAAACCTACAG
This sequence comes from Bathynomus jamesi, assembly GCA_023014485.1. Classification (NCBI taxonomy): domain Eukaryota; kingdom Metazoa; phylum Arthropoda; class Malacostraca; order Isopoda; family Cirolanidae; genus Bathynomus; species Bathynomus jamesi. The sequence continues at coordinate 43,160 of JAJOZX010001224.1, read as the reverse complement.
ACTCGACACGACCATTACACCCTTCAATACAGACCAGACCACCAAGATCATCAAAAACATTAAAAATTCGAAGGCTACTGGACCAGACAACATATCTAACATACACCTTAAACACTTGGGCCCACAAGGAATACTAGCTCTCACAAATATCAGCACATATTCATACCAACACTGTATTATTCCTGACATATGGAAACAAGGTAAAATTATTACACTACTCAAACCAAACAAAAATCCAACAGAACCAGCTTCCTATAGACCCATTACTTTACTATGCACACCTTCCAAAGTAACAGAAAGACTAATCTTACAAATCACCAACCCACACATACCACTATCGCCTACTCAACATGGATTCAGACCTCACCACTCAACCACGACATTACTCACTAACCTGACGCAGCACATCATGGATGGCATCAACTCTAGAAGACCAGCTCAACGTACACTATTAGCAACAATAGACATTAGTAAAGCATTTGATGCTATCCCACGCTTCCCTTCTCATAAACAAAATACTCAACACAAACATGCACAATAACACCAAAAGGTGGCTGAGCAACTATCTCTCAGGAAGATACTCACATGTCACATTTAATGGCAAGTCATCCAAAAACAAGCTTTTTCCGAACGGGGTCCCTCAAGGCTCTGTTCTCTCACCAACACTCTTCAACTTATACATGCATGACATTCCAACACCCATAGATAACAAGCTTACCTTATCATCATATGCAGATGATATCACTCTAACATCCACCCACAACAACATCGACACCGCTACAAATAACCTACAAACATACATAAACAGTATACAAGACTGGCTCACACACAATAGACTCAAAGTAGCGCCCACAAAATCAACCATCACCTTGCTTACAAGCAACACAAAAGAACACCAGGTAATTCCACAACTTACACTAAACAACATCAACATTCCACACACTCACAGAACCAAAATACTAGGTGTCACATACAACACATCATTATCTTTTGCAAACCACATTCAGGACATTAAAAACAAATGTACGTCAAGACTTAACACGCTTAGGGTACTAACAGGCACAAACTTTGGACACCAGCAGGAAACAACATCACTCATCTACAAACAATATATTCGCTCAGTTATGGACTATGCTAGCCCATGCTGGGCACCCATTATCTCACACACACATAAACACCTTACAAACAATACAAAACAACGCACTTCGTATCATTACAGGATGCACTCAAACAACACCAATAGAACACCTGCACACAGAAACAAAAATACTAAAAGTTAGGGAACATTTAGACATGAGGGGAACACAATTCATGGCAGCAGCGACAACTAACCCACAACACCCTTGCCACTACATGTACAATCATGCACCAACACCTCGCACCATTAAGGTAACACCAGAGAGACATTATAACCAAATACTCCATTCCATACCACGCCCCACAGACATCACACAGTACAGAAAACACATACACACACACCTAACCCACAAAGCACTGACACGACTCGGTCCGAATGCGGTCCTAGGTGCGAAGCCGCCGCCCATTAACAGGTCAGAGATCAGCCTGAGCAGATCGGATCGAGTTAACTTAGCACGATTCCGATGTGGACATCACCCCAACTTATGGACATATAAACACAGACTAGACAACTCCATAGACGACACCTGTCACCTGTGCCAAGACACACCACAAACAATTGAACACATTATGACGGACTGTACCGCTCTAGCACAACAACGAACACAACATCACGAGTGCGCTGAACCTCTGGTCCACTCCGGAGAGGGCGATCGGTTACCTGCGTGCCGCCGGCTTGCTCGATCAGGGGGGGCTGATCGGCTAAACAACAACAACAACAACCACAACCTACCTTAGTACATACTTATGTATATACCCTAAGTCTACAGGGGCCTTCAACCTGGGCGGTAGCGCCCACTAGTGGGCGAATTGTGATTTTAGGTGGGCGGTAGAAAATTTTCACGAAAACTGTAATTAGATTCACTTAAGGGTGTGGTAAATATGAAAATTTAGACTTCAAAAGACCCGATCTAAATCGACGAAAAATATAGTTAACACTAAGATCACACACACGTACGCACACACAAACACACTCGTTTTCTTATACAATCTACATCTATTCTACAATAAAAGAAAATTGAATTGATTGTTATCAATCAAAGATGTTGATTGTTATCAATCAAAGATGTTGATTGTTATCAATCAAAGATGATCTCACAGCTAGTGACTTGGAAAAATATAGTAGTCATCTTGATGCACTAAAAATTGACACGGAAAATCGCATTCAAGACATTATCAACCTTAAAGTCGATGCGTGGATGGAGACTCCTTTTATTATAAACGTATGTGATGTTGAGGTTACCTGTCAAGAGGAATTATTGCAATTAAAATATGACGCTGAGTGCAAAGCAAATTTCAAAGAAGGTGGATACCTACAACTTTGGCAGAAAAAAAAAATACCCAAGCTGTATCCACATTTATGGAATAAGATTTCCACTCTACTAGTAGCTTTCCCTACCTCATATCTGGTTGAATCAGGATTCAGTGTAGTGAACCATATTCTTACCAAAGAAAGAAATCGTTTGAATATAGCAGAGAAAGATCATCTTCGTTTGTGTTTGTTTCTTACTAAAATAAAACCCAACTTAAAGTTTTAATTAGCAAGCATCAACCACAAGGCTCTCATTAAAGGTAATTAAACATTTATTTTATTTTTTTTATTAATTATGATGATTTATTTTTTGCCCTAAGGTGGGCGATAAGCTTTTTTAATTCTCAAAAAATCAAAAAAGTGGGCGGTAAGCTAAACAAGGTTGAAGGCCCCTGCCCTAAGACATATAACAAACTTATAAACAATGCAAAATACAACAAAACAAAGAAATGTGTATAATGTATATATCACAAAACGCACCTTTCGTTAGTACCTTGGGGTTTTTGAACACCCCATCCACAGAAAAAACACTTGTTTCTCTCAAGCGAGCTAGCGTAGAACTAAGAAATTCCAGGGGATGACTCACTGAGAATAATTAGAAAGCTGCCAGAAGTACCATGTCAGTCAGTGTTGCCAACTGTAATTAACAAGAATTTTGTATTTTTTACATGCGAAAAAGGAGGTGTTCTGCTTGTTGCAGAATTTTTTTTATTTCTTTTCTGAAATCAGCAAGGTTGATTGTACAAAACCTGAAATGTGCCTCCAGATCGCTCATGACGCTACACGCTACCCTCCATACAGCCCGGATATGACACTTTCAGACTTCCATTTGTTTGGGCCAATGAAGGATGCTATTCGTGGAAGAAAGTTTCAGAGTGACGATGAGGTTGTTGAGGAGGTTAAGAGGTGGCTCCAGAGGAACCCAGCGGACTTTTACCAGCAAGGAATAAAGGCCCTTGTTTCAAGGTGGAGGAAAGACGTAGAAAAGGATGGAGACTATGTGGACAAATAAAAACTTGTAAAAAAGGTACGTTACTACTTGTGAGCAAAATTTCTAGAACTTACAAGGAAACTTGGAGAGAAAAAAAAAGGTGGGGAAAAATATATTGAGTGGCCCTCGTATTATGCAAAAGGGCATTGCAGATACCCGGATGGGCAATGTATCTATGCACATCCCACTTCATGTAACTTCTATTACAAAGATGGATATTGTAAATTTGAAAAAAAAAAAATGCGAGTTCCATCACCTTACTATCTGCAAAACTTATGCAAGATGGGAGATGCAAATACGGACAAAAATGCCGTTACCACCACCACCACCACCACCACCACCACAGAATACATACAGAAAGAAATTACATGTGATATCGGGACAACAAGTATCGAAACAAGGCTCTGTTCTCTCACCAACACTGTTCAACTTATGACATTCCAACACCCATAGATAACAAGCTTACCTTATCATATGCAGATGACATCACTCTAATATCCACCCACAACAACATCGACACCGCTACAAATAACCTACAAACATACATAAACAGTATACAAGACTGGCTCACACACAATAGACTCAAAGTAGCGCCCACAAAATCAACCATCACCTTGCTAACAAGCAACACAAAAGAACATCAGATAACTCCACAGCTTACACTAAACAACATCAACATTCCACACATTCACAAGACCAAAATACTTGGGGTCACATACAACACATCATTATCTTTTGCAAACTACATTCAGGTCATTAAAAACAAATGTACGTCAAAACTTAACACGTTTAGGGTACTTACAGGCACAAACTTTGGACACCAGCAGGAAACAACATCACTCATATACAAACAATATATTCGCTCAGTTATGGACTATGCTAGCCCATGCTGGGCACCCATTATCTCAAACACACACATAAACACCTTACAGACAATACAAAACAACGCACTTCGTATCGTTACAGGATGTACTCAAACAACACCAATAGAACACCTGCACACAAAAACAAAAATACTGAAAGTTAAGGAACATTTAGACATGAGGGGAACACAATTCATGGCAGCAGCGACAACTAACCCACAACACCTTGCCACTACATGTACATTGTACAATCATGTACCAACACCTTGCACCATTAAGGTAACACCAGAGAGACATTATAACCAAATACTAGACTCCATACCACGCCCCACAGACCTCACACAGTACAGAAAACACACAAACACACACACACACCTAACCCACAAAGCACTGACACGACTCGGTCCGAATGCGGTCCTAGTTGCGAAGCCACCACCCATTGACAGGTCAGAGACCAGCCTGAACAGATCGGATCGAGTTAACTTAGCACGATTCCGATGTGAACATCACCCCAACTTAGACATATAAACACAGACTAGACAACTCCACAGACGACACCTGCCACCTGTGCCAGGACACACCACAAACAATTGAACACATTATGACAGACTATACCGCTCTAGCACAACATAGAACACAACACAACATCACTAGTGCGCTGAACCTCTGGTCCACTCCAGAGAGGGCAATCGGTTACCCGCGTGCCGCCGGCTTGCTCGATCAGGGTGGGCTGATCGGCTAACCAACAACAACAACAACAACAGATAAAGAAAGGAGCATTCTCGGAGGATCACAGGGCAACGAAAGATGCACCACCATTGGAAAACGAATTTGAACTACATAAAGGGAAAAACGAAAAAATAAAAATAATCCTAGCCATCATTCAGGTCCTTAAACCAAACCATTCCCTGGACAAAATCATATACCTGAAAGGACTCGTGCAAGAAATAAGAAGCGGACTTTGCATGCCTCACGGAAACCGATCTAAAGGATTGCCAGGCGAACTGTGAAAACTGTGAATTTTGTATTGACAAAAAAGAAATACAAATTGACAACTATAACATACTTAGAGCCGACAGAACAGTAAGGTGTAAAGGAGGATGTGCTATTTATACACACAAAAAACATATGGCAGGAATGGTTATGAACACTTCAAACAACTACGTAGAGTCAGTAACAACAAAAGTTGAAAATTAAATCTAATATACTATTTCAGAAATGAAGCCTTATATATATATAACAGTTTTTTTGCGCACACCTACAGGTCGCTACAATTGGTGTAGAACAATGCGGTTTTCACCATTTGATGCATCTTTTTATTGTGAGGTGCCCATGTTAAAAAAAATTCCCTAACATAAATCCTTCCCCCCCTTTTAGGGGTACAGTTCTTCCCATTTCTTCATTTTTAATCATAATTTTGGCACAAAATGGGGGAGGGGTGGGGTAATGGGGGAGGGGGTGGGGTTAATGGGGAAACTCAGAAAAATAGATGCGATATATATATGTAACCAAAAAAAAATTGAAGTAAATCCTTTGCAAGGTGCCAGCCCCCTTCAAAAAAAATTAAAGTAAATCCTTTGCAAGGTGCCAGCCCCCTTTCCCCCTTGGGGGTAATGGGGGAAGGGTGGGGGTAAATGGGGGAGAGGGGTGGGGGAGGGGGTAATGGGGGAAGGGTGGGGGTAAATGGGGGAGAGGGGTGGAGGAGGGGGTGGGGGGGGGGAGAGGGGAGAGGGGTGGGGTAATGGGGGAGGGGGGGGTTAATGGGGAAACTCAGTAAAAAATTGATGGGGGAGAGGGGAGGGGGTATTGGGGGAGAGGAGTGGGGGTAATGGGGAAACTCAGAAAAAAAAATGATAACCAACATCGATTCCGGTCAGGAAGATCATGCTTATCACAACTAATGGAACACTATAACAATATTATTGATGCACTCGAAACAATGAAAACTATGATTTGGCGGGCCGCAGGGCCCCCCAATTACTGTCGGTTCAGTTATTTGGTCAATAAAACTATAGAAATGAACGCAGTCATGAAAATCTTAGGCTTCAAATCCGAGCTCATTGTATTAAGATTTGTGAAGCTTTAGATTTTCATGGCTGCGTTCTTTTCTGTAGTTTTATTGAATGAATAATTGGTTTGCCAGTAACTGGAAGGCCGCAGGCACCCCAATTACTGAGGCCCAAGGTGAGAGGAATAGGAATGATATCCAGATAAAGGGCTACTGATGTTCAAAAAAAATACGCCGAAGGCCCACAATTCAGCTGAAGCACCGCAGATCTAGCAAAATAGGCACGTAGCGCCGACCTTTTGCTAGTATGGTACTAATTGTAATATATAGCCTCCCGAACACGCCAACTACAAAATTCTCAGATACCACTACGGAGGTCAGGAACTGAGTAAAAGATCTACACTCCTCAACCCCAAATATTATTCTCGGTGGTGATTTTAACTTCCCATTTATGAAATGTAGAAGGATAGGAAAAAATATATGTATACACCAAGACAAGGGGGGCACACGGGAAGTCCACGAGAAGGCAAAAATGTTCCTAGCTCTAGCCGATGAATTTATATTAACACAAGAAATAATGGAAATATCAAGAAAAAACAACTGCCTAAATTTGGTATTCACAAACAACAGCAACCTAATTGATAGCATAAAAGTATCCCCAACTATAATATCAGATCACAACATTATTGAAATAACAACCATTCTAAAAGTAAAATGAAAGGAGAGAACGCGCACTATAGAAAGAACTTAAAGAAGCAAATTCGAAGTTTTTAGTTTTCACTCTAAAGCTATAAACTGGGAATGTACTGCATCCAGCATGGAAGCAATAAACTGAAAAAAACATCTTTAAGAGCAAGACAACGGAAGAGATGCTAATAACCAGTGCTGTGCCCGCTAACTCCTAAAGTTAGCGCCGCCAACGCTAACACTAACTACCATAAAATTTAGCGCCGCTAACGCTAATTTTGTCGCTAATTTTTTTCTGAAGCCACCCCAATTCATGTGTGTTCTGCCTTCCATAATTTACTTACATATATATAGGGCCTACGGATCACCAATTTGATGTGGCCAAGAAAGTAGGCTTACGCCAAAAAACCTTCAACAATGACTACAGAAAGCGTCACAATGAAGTATTCCATGAAGAACATCTCAAAAGAAACAAACAAATTCCATACAAAACTTTTGGCGCTGTGAAAAACCCTTTTGAGGTAAGTCCCTTCTGATTGATATATGTGTGTACTGCCAGTGGCGTATTAAGGATTTTTGAACCCTGGAGCATAATATTCTTGGTTCCCCAGGACAAATCTTTGAATCACATGAAAATCATATATAATATATACCAGTGATTCCAATCCTGGATGCCATCCAGGATTGGATGGGACCGTCCCCCAGTGGTTTTGACACTGAGGAGAGGTAAGCATTTTTTTTAATTATTATTATTTTATGTTAGGTCACAGGAAAGGCAATTTTTCCCACTCTAGATGCTGGCCCATGAAATAAATAAATAAATAAAATTAAATAAATAAATAAATCAATAGAAGGATTAGAACGGTCCCCTTTTTTGAAACAGAGTGAACCAAAGCATGTTTCCATGAAGAGGAAAACATTTTAGAGGACAAGCAGCATCTATCTAAAAAGGCGAGCTAATACAGGTGCAAGCTCAGTGACACACTCCTTCAGTAGAGGAGGGGGTACACCAATTTTCTGACTTTTATATATATACATATACTAGGGGCACTCAATATATTTTGCCCCACCCTTTTTTCTTAGCTAAATAATAGTCCATGGGGCTGAAATGTCTTTTGGGCCGTTAAAAAAGACTCGCTCTTTCAAGGAGACCTGGTATCACACTGAAAATGGTCAAAGAGAGTGGCTGTCTTACTCACCCAGTGAAGATGCAATTTTTTGCCACAAATGTATTCTTTTCTCTTACTCTAAAGCACCAGCATTCAGAAGTTCTGGCATGCGAAACTGGAATGATGCTCCATCAATCTTGAGAGAACATGACATGAAAAAAGTAAATCCCACATCAGTGCAACCATTGCATTCACTCTGTATGTCAAAGGATCCCGGATTGATTGTGATCTTATTGCTGAGAAACGCAGTCAGGAGAGTTTACGAAAAAAAATTATAAAAAAATAGACTGATTTTTTTCCGAGATTGATAGCCATTGTAAACTATTTGGCAAAACAAGGTCATGCACTTAGAGGGCATACAGACAATCTAGAACACTCACGCCCTGGTAATTTCCTGGGGCTTGTGCAACTGAATGCACAATATGATGTGATTATGGCTGAACATTTGAAGAAAATCAGAGATTTGCCAAAGAAATCAACAGATGCTATGAAGAAGAGTGGGCGAGGGAATGTTGTAACTTTCATGAGTGCTGAATCCCAAAATGAAATACTTCACTGTATAGCAGAAGAGGTTCGCCAAATGATTCTTGATGAAGTAATATCAGCCACCCACTTCAGTTTTTTATTGACACAACCACAGACATAACACATCAAGATGAACTTTCATTTGTGATTAGATATCTGTCTAATGACCTTATGATACGAGAGCGTCTCATCTCATTGGCTCGAGTTACTGAATGTACTGGTATACGACTATTCAATAAACTTAAATCATTGTTTGAAATGCCCGGTCTCAGCTTCAGTAATGCCGTAGCACAGTCTTATGATGGTGCAGCTAATTGTAGTGGTATCTACAATGGCTTACAAGTGCACGGCAAAAATAAAAATCCTAATTTTCACTTCATATGGACTTTGGATCATGTACTGAACTAAACAAAAGGATGCTGGAATAAAGGTGCAACACAGACTCCAGAGAGTTTCGACAACAAGATGGTGGTCACATCAAAAGGCACTTCACACTTTGTACTTTTCAGAAGATGGTAAAATGCTTGACTGCTTCAAATCCCATCTGGAAGATATCAGTCATGATACTTCATTTCCAAACGCAAGTGGTCTACTCACAAGTCATTGTCATTTAAAACTCTTCTGTCTGCATGCATGTTTTCTGAAATTTTCCACCACAGTGATCCCGTATCAAAATATTTGCAGTCAGAGAAAGTTGATCTGCTGCAGGCCATTCATTTAAGAAAAATGAGAGACTCTTTTGATAGCATTTTTGCTAAAGCAAAAGTATGCTGAATCACATAATGGAGACCCAATGTTACCGCAACCTAGAATCCGGTGTAAACGGCAAGTGTATAGTGAAAATAGAGAAGATGAATGTATTTTCAATGTAGTTGACAAATATAAAGCTAAAAGCAGAGACATTCCACACAACCTTTGATCGAGCTTGATGGCCATTACATTGCGATTTTCTTAACATAAAGATCTGCTCTTGGATTTTGGACTTCTCAGTCCCCATCGTTTTGATGAAATAACTGACGAGTTCCCCCAAAATGCATTTTGCAAAATAGCTGATATGTACAACTTCCTTGTCAGAAATGAATACATGGTACTAAGTAAAACATATGTTGAATTGAAGAAGAAAGACACAGCCCATTTCAAAGAATCAGAGACTGACCACTGCTGTCAGAAAGATTCATGTCTTAGTTTTACAAATTATATCAAGATTTCAATTTAAACAAGCATTTCCAGTGCTTTACCAGATTTATAAGATGTTTGTTGCCATGCCTATTGGAAATGCAAAGTGTGAAAGGTGTTTTCCAAAGCTTAAAATAATCAAATCCAGACTGAGAAGCACAATGACACAGGAGAGACACGAGGATCTCATGATTGTAGCAGTTGAAAGAGAATTACTAGAAAAAGTGAATGATAATGATATTATAAAAAGATTTTGTAAAACAGATTTGATAAAGAAAATGTTGATGCCATAAGTCGCTTTGATTGTTTGTTTTTTTTTACTCATTTTGTATATTAACTACTGGTGTGATTGTTTTCTGAAAATGAAGTGAAACTTGAGTTTCTAAATTAAAGTGATTTTGACAACATTCTGGCTTAATGTATGTAATTCCTTATACTGTAATGTATAAAATGGAGTGAAACATTACACAATTGATGACTAACAAGCAAGTGTTTACAGTTTCATACCTTACACAATACATAGCCCTACCCAGTCGGAAAAATCTTTGGACTTGCCCACCCTATTTTTCCATCCCATGACGCCCCTGATTATTGGCTACTACGTCATAGCCAACGTCGTAAAAACCGCTTCCCGTAATCTCGTTAGTCAGCGAAGTTAAGCTTAAGCGACATTGGGTCAGATAATAGTTAGATGGGAGACAGTACTCTGTGTCCTGACTATGTAGCGACCTGTGGTTCGGATTCCACATAAAGCTATAGGCCCACCACCGTCATATGACCTTAGATGTTGGAAAGGAGGTTAAACAACCCCAATCATTACATTATTTATTATCCTTTGAGAAACGAAAATTTAAGATAGGAAAAAGTTACCAGCTATATCTCTTGGGCCTAAGATGTTATTTATGCTAAAAAACCATTTTTAATGCTGTCTGTTTTTTATTTCGAGTAAGATGAGTAAGGTAATCATTCAATACCATGTATGAATTCTAGTAATGAGCTTATTTTTAGGCTAGACCCAACTAGCGTGTAGCCTGAAATATAACCTTGACTTCGTTTTTGTAACATGTATCCATATATATAATCACGTACACTGTGTATTTGCATATTGTTATACTAAGTTACTAACTAGGTCGACCTCAGTAATGTAATTTACGGATGTGAACGTAGTTTATATAGGTTTTAGTTTCTACCTGAGGCTGAACGTAAGCCTAACCAATGTAGGGTCAGCTTAGCAGATTTGAACATAACTAATTCACATTGCGCAGTGTTCCCCGGATACTTGTCCTTCCAAACCTGAACCAATAAAAATTTATCCTTTGTCTGTGTAGCTTTCACACTTTTGCCCAATTTACTGATCATACCAGATCTAATGCATCACTTAAAGCTAAGGTAATATAGTTTTTTGATCTGGTAGTCACTTTTAAGTTAATATTACTATATTTTCCCTTGATTGTGTTACTTTTTCCTGTTTTTTATAAAGTAGAATTTGGAGTCCATCGATATTTTTGGAGTATGCACGGGGGGGGGGGGTTACTTCTTTTTAGAATTTGTGTATCACTTGTGTCTTCTGACAAACTTCACAATAGGCTGTTACTAATCTAAAATGTGACTCCACCGTATGTAAAACTAATATTTTAGCTTGAAATGTGATATATCAGATCTGGTAGATTTCTGTCAAACTTGTCAGTATGGAGGTTAAATGTAGAAGTTTAGCAAAAATTTACTAGATTTGGTGCATCATTTTTCAACCTGAAATATTAGTTTCAGATCTGGAAAACTCGTTTTTCAGATTAATAGTATTTATTTTTAGGTGGAAAATTTCTCTCTCTTTACCCACTACCTGGAGTCACTTCTGCCAAACTATTTGAGCATATTTATCACTGGTATGGGACTAGGTTAAATTTGGATAGTTATGTAGGTTCAGTGTGTTTCCTTCATGATTGTTTTAAGTTGGGCCTAATTCTGAAATACTGAAATGAAGTTTTTCCCTTGACTAAAAATTATTTTAAAAGAACATAAATATTTAAACCCCAAAATAGTTTAGGAAAATTTGTAGAATCAATTGTTTTCAATTTAGGTAAATGTCATAGTATTTATTTGGTATGTGTGTGTGTGTGTGTGTACGTGCATGCACATTTTTCTGAATCCAAATTGACATTTACTGTATCATAATACTATATAGTTGGGAGAATGATAGTCTTTATAGGCCAATGTTCTATACAATTTTATTCAAACTTCAGAACTTTAGCTGCTTACAAGGGAATAAATTGAGATAAAAAGAAAAGGTACTATTCCATTATATCCCTGTAATTTCTTCTTTCCCAGTTAGGTCAACTGTACACCCTTGATAATGGTTAGATTAATTTGTGATATTTTTGTTAAAATATTTGTTAGTTTTAACAAAAATATTATGACAACCTAACCAAGAGTGTACAGTTGACCTAACTGGGAAAGAAGAAATTATGGGGGATATGTATAACAGAGAAGTACCAAAGAAAATTATTCTATGTCCACTGTGGTAGAAAAAAAATTAAATGTAAAATAAGCTGTCCCCTATAGTATTTTTTTTTTAGGGTAATATTTGGGAAAGGACCAAGTCGCATCTGGTTACACCAATAACATATCCTGAATCCTCATTAAAAATTATGGGTAATATTCGGGAAAGGACCCAGTCACATCCAGTTATAGTAATAATATATCCTGAATCCTCATTAAAAATTACTAGGAAAACTATCATCTTATGTTGTGCAGAATGATTTAATATTAATTTCATAATAAGGCTGGCATTTTTATTTGGGTAGGTTATTATGTATTTTATCACACTCAGTCATTTTACACACCAAAATACATTTTTCTAGTAGTATTTGATGTGATTTGTTCAAATATGACCTCCATTTCCGTCGGAAATGAGATCCAACAAAGTTATAATACTTTGAAGTTTGGCTCATTTTCAAGGGAAATGGAAGTCAAAATCTAAGCAAAACACATCAAATATTACTAGAAAAATGTATTTTGGTATTAATTAACCTAACCTTACCTAACCTAACTGTGGCTAAACGAGCCTAACCCTGGCTAAACGAGCCTAGAGTATTACCTTATTATGGATTAGGTGTTGGATACAGATGAGAGCTCGTTTAGCCAGGGTTAGGCTCATTTAGCCAGGGTTAGGTAAGTGTTAGTTAGGTTAGGTTAATTAATACCAAAATACATTTTTCTAGTAATATTTGATGTGTTTTGCTTAGATTTTGACTTCCATTTCCCTTGAAAATGAGCCAAACTTCAAAGTACTATAACTTTGTTGGATCTCATTTCCGACGGAAATGGAGGTCATATTTGAACAAATCACATCAAATACTACTAGAAAAATGTATTTTGGTGTGTAAAATGACTGAGTGTGATAAAATACATAATAACCTTTGGGTATATTAAGTCTTGTTTAAGTTTATTTTGGCTACTTTTGCAATGCAAATGAGTAATAGGTTAGGTTAGGTTTTATAATATAACAAACACCATAATACATTTTTCTGGTTATATTTGATTTGCTTTATTCAAATCTGACCTTCATTCCTTGAGTAAATGAACATAACTTATGAAAACTTGATTATTTCATAACTTCATTTTGGTTGATTTGCACAAAAAGTGAAGGTCAGATTTGACAAAGCACATCAAATACTACCAGAAAAATGTATTGTGTGTGTTTGAACTGCACTGGGTCCTTTGCTGAATAATTACCAATTGTGGGACTAAAGAAGAACATTGATAAGAATCATTTCAAAAGAAGAAATCACATTCACTAATCACTACCAACTTCAGATAATACTAATTGCTAATCAAATTTCTAGATTAATTTGTAAAATTTTGCTAAAAAAATTGTTTTTCATAATAAAACAGCTTTTCAGCATTTTCTGGAGCCAATCTGTTGTGATTTTCTATGTATATTTGCCCTGCAGCACTGAACAGGCATTCTGAACTAACACAACTTGGAGGTGCATTCAAATATTTTAATACCAATGGTTTTGGTTTTACAAACTCACTGCAGTTACTTCTCCACCAATCAAGAGGATTGGAATTTCTTGGTGTTAGTGGGAGTGCCAAATACTACGAGAGTTCTGCTTTATAAATGCCCCTTTTCCTGCCTCTTGAAATTGAACTTTTCAAGCTATCATACACATGTATACATACATATTTTGTTACAACAGGAAACTTTCAAGTAACACACACACAAAATTATTTTTTTACTGAATAGCACAGTTACAAAAACACTAGACTATTAGAAAACAAATCCTTTAAATAGAATAGTGTAAAAATATACCAGTGCATATTATAAAAAAAATCTAGAAATACTGCTGTATTGGGAATATTCTGCCAGATACTGGATAACTGGCTGGATATCCAGTCTGACTTACATAAGTAATTAGATATCTGGTATCTGGTAAATTTACTATCCAGCCCATCCCTAGTCAAAATAAACATACCCAGTTCCTTTAATCTTTCCCTGTATTACAATCTTCTTAGGTTAGGGGATAAGCTTGGTTCCCCTATGTTGCACACCTTCAAGCATATCAATATCATGTCTAAGGTGAGGGGACCAAGCTTGAATGCAGTATTCTAAGCGAGGCCTAACATAAGAATTATATAATTTACAGATGACTTCCTTACTTTTGTAACAAAGATTTCTCTTAATAATATCTAACATTTTATTTGCCTTATTTCTAATCTCTAAGCACTGCTTAGAAAATTTTAGATCACTACCGTACTAACAGTATATATATATGTGGTGTATATATATATGGTGGTGTAGTGGTTAGCATCGCTGACTACGAATCCATCGGCCCTGGGTTTGAAACCCGATGGCAGCTGGCGCGCAGCAAAACCCAGCTGTTCATCCTTCTGCACAATAAAGAAAGTGGTTGGTAGATAAATGGGTACCCTAGGTGGCCTAGTGGTTAAGACGCTGGGCTGCTGATGGGGCGTGGTTTGGATTCCACGTTAATCTGTAGGTCTAAGGTGGAGTGAAAAGCTTGACCTTCGTCAGAATGAACAATTCAGGCAGAAGCTAACCAAAGGTTACCAAAGGTATATAGCAATACCCCATTGAAAGCTAATTCACTGTTCAGTTCTTGACCTAATTCTAACCATTGCAATTTTGAGAGAAGGTATTGGCAAGATCACCAAGGCACTGGAGCTTTCTTCTGAGAATGACCCTGACTGGGACTGCAGCAGCGCAGTCAAGAGAAATGTTCTCAACAGTATCTCCTGCTACAGAGAAATGCTCTGAGAAAAGAAGGAACAAGCAAGGCAGTCAACTCTGGATGCATTCTTTAAGAAGCAGCCTACAGCTCCTAAGGAGGAGGATGCACAGACTGCAGCTGCTACAGGAGCATCTGATGCGCACTGCCAAGACCCACCAAGTGTGACCACTACCACAATGGTGTCTCCAGCACTTAATAAATGATATTGCAGTGTATTGTGTATTTGCATATACAGTGGATCCCCGATTTGAGTACGTAATCCGTTCCAGCATGGCGTACTCAATTCGAAATGTACTCAAATCGAACTAAATAACCTATGGGAATTAATTAATTCGTTCCAAAACCCAAAAATTTCACCCCACCCCTACTTTTCCTATAGAAATTGGCCTACAAAATTTAGTAATTGTATTAAAAATAGACAGAATAGAATACAAAATACATACCGTACAATATAGACAAAATAGAATAATCCTGTAGGAGTCTTGCTTGATGTGCTGGAAGTTCCAGATGAGGAATGGAGGGGAGGAATTATTGCTTGGATGGAGTCTCTCCTTCCATGATGATGTCTGGTAACTCATCAGGGCTAGGCGTTCTTAGGCCCACAGCCAATGACATGGAAGAGGTAGAGGGTTGGGGACTTGAGGGCTTGAAATAAGCATCAATTTTCTGTTGCTTCTGCCTGTTTGCTATGAATGACTTAGTAGCTCATGACCTTGTCCTCAAACAAGCATAAAACAGGTTCACTGATTTCCACATTGGGGTGCAAGTTGACAATAGGTTTAAGCTTAGACCAGTATTCAATGGCTTCCTTAGCCTTAGCAACAGTGAGACTCTCCGATTCATCCTCAATTTCCTCCCCATCATCTGATCCAGAACCAGACTCCCTGGCCAATGCTTGGAGTTCTTTAGTCGTGAGTTCCTGTGTATGCTCCTGGATCAGTTCAGCAACATCATTGTCACTGACGTTAAGCCCCATCTGGTTGCCTAGCTGGACAATTTCGGCTGCAATATTAGGTTCATCTTGGAAGCCTTCAAAGTTATGAACCACTGAAGGCCACAACTTTTTCCAGGCGGCATTAAGACAGACATTGGAGACATCTCTCCATGCTCTCACAACATGCCTGATGGCCTCATAGATGTTGTACTCTGTCTTCCAGAATTTGGTCAGGGACATTCTTTCTGTTGCTTCGTGACACTGGGCAAACATATGTTTTGTATACATTTTCTTAAGATTAGAAATCACCTGCTGGTCCATTGGCTGAATTAAGGGGGTAGTGTTAGGGACAGAAACTGTACATTCATGAAGGGAAATCTAACTTTAACAATGGCATTGAGGTCTGAATCATGGGCTTTTGCATTGTCCAGCAGTAACAGAGCTTTTAAGGGCAGCTTGTTAGTCTCAAGGTATGCTTTAACAGTAGGGCAAAAAACTTCCATCAGCCAAGCATGAAAGTTAACCCTAGTCACCCAGGCTTTCTTATTAGACTTCCAGAAAACCCCAAGGTTGGAAGTCATCACTTTCTTCTGCTTACAAATTCTTGGATTTTCAGAATGGTACACCACTAAAGGTTTGATTTTAAGGTCTCCTGAGGCATTGGCAGCAACAAGAAGTGTAAATCGGTCTTTCATGGGTTTGTGGCCAGGCATTTTCTTTTCCTGCTGGGTGATATAAGTCGTGTTCGGTAGCCTTTTCCAGAAGAGGCCAGTCTCATCCGCATTGAACACTTGCTGTGGCAGATAATTTTCATTTTCTATAAGTTCAGCGAATTCGGTCTTATAAGCTTCTGCACCTTCATTATCAGCACTGCTAGCTTCACCATGCCTTCTCACATTTTTCAGTTCACACCGCTTCTTAAACCGTTTGAACCACCCTTTACTGGCATGAAAATTCTCAAAAGCCTCACTAGATGTATCCACTGTCCCTTTAATCTCATTAAAAATGTTGGTGGCCTTGTCGCAAATGAATGATTGAGTAGTTGATTCCCCTTTCCTCTCCTTCTCCTGATCTCCTTCTCCTGAATCCAAATAAGCAGCAGCCTTTCCATTTCTATAATAGCCTCCCTGCCCTTATAAAGCCTGGTAGAGCCCTTAACAGCCCTCGTACCCTTCACAGAATCTTTACGATGCAAAATGCTCAAAATACTAGTCTTAGGAATGTCATATTCCTCAGCTAAGTCTTTGAGACTTTTGCCCGCTTCACTTTTTCTAATAATCTCCAATTTCATCTCTATTGTAAAAAGGCATTTCTTCTTTTGTGAGTCTCTTGATGTAGATGCACATTTAGAAGCCATCACTATAACAGTACACTATGTCACTATGCCACAATATAAAATACAGTATCAAAGTCACTGCATGTACGAATCACCAAATTTATGCTATATTTTCACTATTTTATGCTGTAATCAACAGAAACTAACATAAATAAACACTAAGTACAAAGTCGGAAAACAAAATGTACGAAATTCTAACAGAAATCCCTAAGAAACCTGTACTATTCAAAACATTAGACCCCGAATGTTCCCGCAACGAACGCTCTAGACAAACTGAAACGCGTTCGGCGTCGCCGGCTGGTGTACTCAAATCGAGTTTTCTACTCAAGTCGAGTCAATAGGAGCCTATGGACGAGCGTACTCAAATTGATGCGTACTCAAATCGTGGGTCCACTGTACCCTGGTTTATTCTTAAAATCAATTGTCTATGTCTACCAGTAGCCAAATTAAGCTATCATGTATCACTCACAGACATGGCATGGATTACAGAATATGATTATGGTTATGATTACAGGTCTGATGAAATTATGATTTTGATTGACTGTGGGCCTTGGAAAATGTTGATTATGATTATACTCATGATATTATGGGCTTTGGAAAATCTTGATTATAATTGATTACAGGGTCTTTGTTGGTCTGAAACATTATAACATTATTATAACATTTATGATTGTTTATGATTATAACTATGATTGGAGTTAAAAGTAATAAGAGTTTGGTATTGGTGTAGCTATAGTTTGTGCAACATATGTATTATGTATATTAGGGTAATTCCAGGACAAATAGACAAATGAAAGTGCCAAATGTACACTCCACCATCTCCAAAATTCATGAAACTTGGTGTGAGGGTTGGTTTTGGTCCAAATTACAAAAATCTGAATTTTTTTGAAAATTGGTCAAGTTGGTCAAATTTTATGGCTTGACCAAATTTTGGTCAAATGAAAAAACCAACAATTTTCAAACGTAAATATCTCAGCTGCTAATTGTGGTAGCGTAATAAGTCTTAAATGATAAAATATGTAAAATTAACTAGTTTCTAAATATGTATCATTTTTTTAGGGTAACAAAAATAATTATTATTTTTATTTTTTTTATTTTTATTTTTTTGCAGCGAAGATATCATTTTTCGAAAAAAAGACCAAGAATAAAAAATGTTTATTTGATGTATGTACACCATAATAAGTAATAAAAAGTCAGCTTATAGTTTATTATAAGGCTCAAAACTGAGTTTGAAATTAAGTAATAAATTTTTTTTCAGATGACGAAGATTTATTACAGACTTGTTGGTCCAAAAAAAGACAATTTTCAAATCATATAAAAAATACATGTAGATAAACCAAAGGAGAAAAAATCTTTTAAAATATATGTACAATGTACATACATAACCCCTCTCATATTTAGGGACAGAATATATGACAAAATAATGTTTAATTTATAAAGCGCTTATCAGAGTATAAAATACTCTTCCTAATACTACACATACACAAGTGTTTGAGAATGAATTAAGAGACAGTATTCTCATCCAGTGAATCCAAATTTTAGACACTAATAATATAATAATAAGAAAAAAGAATTTGAAAAGATTTTTATAACTATTAAGTAGATACACAAATCTTAGATAAAAATTTTAGAAATATTATATAGACAATCTCAAATAGTATGCATTCGATAGAATTTATTTTATCTTTGAAAAGTTATTTAATTCTTGAAGCAGAAAAATGTATTGTATTCTTGTTCCTCCTCGTAAACTTGCTTCAATACTCCCAAATATATTTTCTGTTGGAACGTGACAAACAGCATCTTGCGCAGGAAAAATGTATGAGGGACATACGCCCGAAGGATGGAGAAATTTTATCAGAAAATCATCATATTCACAGTCAAAGGACTGGACTAATCCAAACCATAGTTTATTTTCATACATACAACCCACAAAAGAGCTTGTTTCAATTTCGCATTGAGAGAGAGTATTATGTTCTTGATCCGAAGCAGAAACTCTAATGAGCTCTCTTATTTCGACTGACTGTGCACTCTGAGAGAGTGGATAAACCTTCAACGAATTCTTGGAAATTGGGACGAAGCGATGTAATTGTTGAGTACCTTTGATAGAAGTAATAGGTTCACTCAGACATTTTTGCAAAGAAAGCTCTACATCTACAACTTCTGCCTCAGACGTAAAAAAAGTCAATAGCGGTTAGGAATTCTTGAGAGCAGAAATTGTAGAAGTCCTCAGCTGTTAAGATTTGATGGTTGAGAGGCCGTCGTAAGCTTTCTCTGGCGACTGCTCTTTTTACCGTTCTGACAATACCGTCGCAGGCATTCTTCCCGTGGGATGTCGCGAAAAAATTCCACTCCGCATGAATTTTGAAGTCTTCGAAATGATGGCATAAATTTAGAAAATTTGTTTTATTCTTATACTGAGCCGCACATCTATCTGTGAAATAATGAATTTTAGTTAGGTTTGAATTTTGTTGTTGGATGCACAGGATTAATTTTTTGAGAAAACTATGAACCAGAATTGTATCATGCCTGCGACGGTTTGAAACGAAGCAGTAACTTTTGCAAATTAGTTTTCCTGCATTGTTTTTGGAATAATAAACGAATGGGTGCACTGTACATTGCGAGTTCTCCCAATGAAACCTCTGGGCACAATCTTGTACGATGAATGAGAAGTTTTCTGTGAAATCGGCCACCAAAACACCTTCATTTTCAGGCAGAGTTTTTTAGATTTTTGAAGTAACTCGACTGACATTTATTCGTAAAGTGGTGTCTTGTCAGTTGTGCTATTTTTTTGGTGAGTGATTCCACGTATTCCTCTGGAGTTTCGGTGATATCTTTTAACATACAGTGATCGATGGACACCCATTGTTTATATTTTATCTCTTCCATCGCCATGAAGTCCAAGCTTTCCAAATAATTTTTGATTCCGACCTTTCGCTGGCATCTTTTGCATCGGTGCATCATACAATCTTCATTGTCCATGCCACAGATGGATAAAGACATTAATTTTTTGTAGTCTAAATCTTTAATGCCTAACGCTGATATTTGTAGTTTCAGATTTTGGTGATGCATACATACGCAGACACTGTGAGTTCCGCTTTGTCCCGCAAGCACGCACCACGACGGTTGAAGATGAGCAAAGGTACTAAAGCCTATTTTGGGATTTTCATCATTTTTTGCATATTCAGCATATAACTCTCTCAAGTTACACAATACCAGTCTTTTTTATTTTTTTATTTTTTCACCCTCTTCATTTATTGCAAACTTATAATCTTTGATTCCCGGGCACATCCTACTATATTCGTCATTTTCATAAAACTCCTGAATGATTTTTTCATTTCAGCTGTGATGACCTTCCCTTTCGTCATGTTTGGAATGTTAGGAAGAATCCCAAACTGTTTTTGAAGATTGCGGCTCTTACGCACCATATACTTTGTTGCTCCAAAGAAGTCAGCAGTTTTTTCAATGGGATAGGGATACAATGATAGTATTTGTAACCTAAGATTGCGATCGTTACTTGCTTGAAATTTCTCCTTTAATTCTTCCATAACCTTTTGATACCTGAAATAAAGTGTATTTGACATTAAGTTTAATTAGTATATTTTTAATTAAACTTTCATAAAATATATGTATATGTATTATATTGTCCGATTATAAAATGTAAACAGATAAAACTTAATTTAGTATATACTTCGATGACTGTGTTAAATTTAATTTAAAATGTCAAATTTCAATAACTATGTCCGAAAAGTAGTCTTGCCTCTCTAAATCATCTTTCAAACAACTTTTTTGGATGGACCAGCTTCAGAATAGTCAATAGGAGCCCCATAAGCAGCTTCAAAACTTTGTTTAACCTTTTCCATTGTTGATCTGAATTCATAGAAGCCTTTATCTGTTTTTGTCCTGGCTTCAATCCAGCTGTAAAACAAATTCATAAATTTAGGTTGCGTGAAATAATCAAATATTAAATATTTTGTATATATGTATTTAAGTGCTGATGCTAATATTTAAAAACAAAAAACTATGAATTTGGCATTAAGAAACAAATGTCCTGAACGGAGTCTCTATTATTTTATTACCTGTTTTAATAGGGCTTTCATCAAATAAAGGTAAAATATTGTCGATGAGCAAATCTTTATTGAATTGCCTATCTTGAATGACAAATTCTTTGAATGGTGGTGGATTCGTGGAATCGCTACTGCTTCGCTCCATACATTCGTTAAGTATGTCTGGCTCAGGTATTGTTATAATAATGTTATAATGTTTCAGACCAACAAAGACCCTAGGATCCACTCATGGCTGGTCTACCTAACTGTGTTCGTAATCGTGTATTGTGTATCCTCCGTGGTGGCGGAGGGGACCTACAATTTTACGTGGGTTCCGAACCACAAGAACATAAGAACATAAGAAACTTATTTAAAAACTGCCGGTAAATTGGCAACGACCAATTTTTACGAAACTAAATAATTATCAATTTAAAAATAATTAATTATCGGTTTAAAACTAAAGATAGAATCTCTCGGTCCAGAGGAGCAAGTCATAATAGACTACTGTCCACAAATATGTTACATTCTATATATTTATAAAGGACATGCAAATATATCAGATCCAAAGAATCCAGTCAATTTCATTACGGTATCCATCAAGTCACGGTCCATATCGATTGCGGACCAAGTCAAAATTTACAACCATATACATTATCAATTTAAAAATAATTAATTATCGATTTAAAACTAAAGATAGAATCTCTCGATCCAGAGGATCAAGTCATAATAGACTACTATCCACAAATATGTTACACTCTATATCTATTATATAACGGACATGCAAATATATCAGATCCAAAGAATCCAGTCAATTTCATTACGGTATCCATCAAGTCACGGTTCATATCAATTGCGGACCAAGTCAAATTTACAACCATATACATTACAATATATACACACACGAGGAAAAGTGTAGGTGTGGCTGTAAAGACTGTACAGTAATGTAGAAATGTGTGTGCACCCATTATGGGTCTCCCATTTAAAGGTGTTTGTGGGGCAAGTGAAGATCATGAGTTTTTCAATACCTCACAGTACTATGGGGGGCACCGCTCGGCAGAGGAATCTCTTTAAATGGGGTGTGTAAGGACAGAGAGTATCCCCTAACCCAAGATGCTGCCTCCCTATATCCCACAACACTTGTGTTGAGCTGTGGGATCTATCCCCACAAAGCCTTAATTTTACTACCTTAAACTATACCCTTTCTATCAACATGCGCGTCCAATCGATTCTTAAACATGTTTATAGACGTGTACTAATTACTTCTACCGGCAAACTATTCCAGCTATTTACTATTCTATGCGTAAAAAGTTTTTCGCAACTGCTGTCTCGAACCTTCTACTTGTCAACTTACACCCGTTATTTCTAGTCCTATTATATTGAGATATTTCGAAAAAGCTATCTCTATCTACGTTATCAAACCCATTCATAATTTTGAAAACCTGGATTAGATCACCCCTTAACCTCCGGCTCTCTGGATGAACATTGAACATGTTCTAATACAATTGGCTTCTTTTTAATTGTGACATAGCAATTGCTGCATAGTAATTGATTTCTTCCAAAATTCCATAGCTTGCAGCTGCCATGGCAGTGTTTACTTTTTTGATGTTACAGAAAATTCTTCTTGAGTGTTTTTTCATAGGATCGCAACAAAATTTTGTGTTGAGGCATTTTAAGGGTTAGGTAAATTTACATACCATACTAGAAAATTAGGTATATACTGAAAATCTGGAAAGAAAGCAAAAAATTGTTAAAATTTGGAGGATTTTTTTTTATAATTTTTTTTTCATAATCGTCGATAAGCTGACTTTTTATTACTTATTATGGTGTACATACATCAAATAAACATTTTTTATTCCTGGTCTTTTTTTCGAAAAATGATATCTTCG
The DNA here is from genome assembly GCA_023014485.1 of Bathynomus jamesi. NCBI lineage: Eukaryota > Metazoa > Arthropoda > Malacostraca > Isopoda > Cirolanidae > Bathynomus > Bathynomus jamesi. Next base: position 19,841 of record JAJOZX010001224.1, on the reverse strand, counting down.
CTGCCAAATCGAAAAAAAAAAAAAACTTTCCAAAAAATAATTTTATTTTTGTTACCCTAAAAAAATGATACATATTTAGAAACTACAGTTAATTTTACATTTTATCATTTAAGACTTACTGCACTACCATAATTAGGAGCCGAGATATTTATGTTTGAAAATTATTGGTTTTTCATTTGACCAAAATTGGTCAAGCCATAAAATTTGACCAACTTGACCAATTTTCAAAAAAATTCAGAAATTTGTAATTTGGACCTAAACCAACCCTGACACCAAGTTTCATGAATTTTGAAGAGGTTACTGTGTACTTCATTTGTCTATTTCTCGTAGAATTACCCTATATCATATTTGCTGTATTGATATAAAAAACAAGAAATCTCTAACCAAATTCACTCTATTTTATTTTGAATTATAATTGTACAATCTATGAATAACTAGGAAAGCATCAGTATATGTCACATACTCATCTCAATACTATCATAGCAATAATGCTAAATTGCATTATCACATGCAAAAGATATGACATCTGAAAAGATAGTTAGATTGCACTAGATTTCACCAGACAGCCACAGGCTCAATGGAAGGGTTCCAATAGTTGCCATGGTAATGGAGTGAACAGTTGACTATGTATACTCTTTGTAGACTTTGTAGTTTTGTGGTTATACAAAAAGTTGACCATATACTGAAAGAAGACAAATAAAGCCACATTTTGGTAAAAAAAATAATTAACATACTGGTACTGTATACCATTTGGTGTACATGATATTGAGCTCCAAAACAGACAATATTCTCATTACTAGTAGATTGGCTTTTCAGCACCAGTGATGTGTATGCTATGGTCTCTCTCAAAGCACTGAGAGGTGACTGGTGAGCAGTGTTACCAGAACTTAACTAAAATTCAAATAAAATCAATAATGGTCATTGATTACAGCATTTTCTAATGTTGATTATGATTTGATTATGATTATGGCATTTCAAAAGTAGTTGATTAGATTGATTACAGCATAATCATGTGATTATAATCATAATCAACCCCATGTCTGATCACTTGTAGGTAAGAAATAACACTGTTAGGAATGTTATCTCCATATGAAATATATTATAATGACTCCATTGAAAGTTGATTTGCTGAAAGCTCTCTCCTCCAGGAATGCATCCTGAGTGTTCAATGGGGTATTGCTGTATACAGTATTGGGCTTCTGGCTTTCAGCCTACGCAGGAATCTGACTAAGTCAGTGAACAACTGTTGGCTCTTAGTGACTTGACTAAACCCCCAAAGCAGAGTCACTTGTCCCCCATTTTCTTTTTGTCATTGCTGATGTCACTACTCAAATGGAAGTTTCTACATTGTTACAGAGTACTGTGGCATACTTTAAAGGCATTTTGCATTTATTTACAATATATGGCTTTAATTAACTTTGAATGCTTTGAATATGAGATGTCATTAATTTTTTGTTTACAGTTGAGTCATTATGTCAACCCCAGCATCTTTGATTGGCTGCAAAAATATCCTCCATCCAAGTGGCATGATTATTATAATGCAATTTTTTGGAATATTAGTTAATTAAGAAATTATAAATTAAATATAGTATGCAATTTTATAAAAATAAATTGTGTTGAAATTAATAAAATTTGCCTGATTCACCCTCATTTTAAAAATGTATGTACTGTAGGCCCTACCTATTTGGCTTCTCAGTGGGGGTTTTGAAGTGCAGGCATTTTTACAAGAGTAATCCCCTAGACTACATATATGTTGACTATGCCACTAACTACAATGCCGAGATCTTTTTCCTGCCTAACATTCTCTAACCAGTTTCTTTGCATCTCATAACTAAAATTTTCATTATTTCTAACAAAATGGATGACTCTGCTTTAACATTGAATTCCATCTGCCATTTACTAGCCCAGGTTATTAATCTATCAAGAATGCTTTGTAGTTTATAAGAATTTTCTATATTTGTAACTGGGGCAACTATATTTGTATCATCTGCAAATTTAGAAACTTTTTACCTACTCTCTTCTCTAAATCATTTAGATAGGCTATAAAATAGAGTAATGCATTTAACACTGATCCTTGTGGTACCCCACTTTTCACTTTCTGCTACTGGATTCATGACCATTTAGAATTGCCCTCTATTCTCTGTCTGCTAACCTGCTAACCATTTTTCTACCAGTTTATAACTGACCCTGATATCCCATGAGCTTCTAATTTATATAGAAGTCTCTTATGTGGAGCCTTGTAAAATGCCTTGCTAAAATCCAAATAAATAGGAACATTTATATATCGTGTCCATTATCTACTGATTAGTCACAAACTCTAAAAAGTCTGAGAGATTAGACAAACAAGACCACCTTGTTCAAGGGCTAAATCCATGTTGGGAACTTGAAATGATATAAAAGGTTTGCAGATATATGGTAGGTAGGGTAAATATGTAAATTCCTTTCATTAGAAATTGATAACAGAACTTTGTCACAATGAAAAAAAATAGGAAGAAGACTCGTAAGTTAGACCTAGATAATTATTGCTTTAGTTTTAGGTGGAGAGTTTATGGGATGACTTTGCACTGACTCTAGTAGTGAGTGAATAGTAATGCCTTGGATAGATTTGAGAAAGGACATGATACATTTTTTAAGTCAGATTGAAATTTTATAAGTAGAAAAGTTGAATTGAATTGGTAATGACATTGTACATTGATATAAAAACATAACATAAATATAACTCAAAGCCACCAGGGTCTCTCTAGTTTATCTCTAACTAAAATAAGAATGAAACCACCCCAAATACATGCTGTAATGTTTTTACTCTGTAATTAGAATCGGAACAAGGACATATTTACGAGGTTTCCCCTCAAAATTCATTATGGTGAAGGAAAAAGTGGGATCTTGTAAATAGCTAGGATTCTTTGCGCAGTATGTGTTTGGGGTGCTTGGTTCTTATTTTGAACAGGAATAACCTAGAGATGCCCCATATTATTCTTTCCACTACTTCTTAATATTATGTTCCTAGGCTAATCTAGTAAGGAAGGTAATTTTACATAGCTAGTTGGCTAATGGCCATAAGCTGTTGAAAAAGTGGGAAAATAGTTGTTTGCTTTATGAATACAGGGTAAGTCCAATACTTGATAGCACTGATAGGTCCTACTGGCATATGAATGTAAGCCCTATATTAGAAAGGATAATCTAAAAGCATTAGCTTTAATTCCATTTTAATTCACTAAATTATTTTTAATAATTCTTCCGCCATAATTTTTTAGCAATCAGAAATTGCCCGTCAATTTGATCTTCCTGAACGACAGAGTAAATTGAATACAATGCTTAGAGAAGAAGGACTTAAAGATGAACAAGTATACTGCATTTGCCGATCATCTGATGCTTCAAGATTCATGATGTGAGTATGGTAATGAGAGAGGTACCATATGCATTGCTATCATTTATCTAGCTTAATACAGTAAGGTGCTCATTTCAGATAGGCTAATGGCATAGATAGGACCTAGTACCCCCAGTTGTAGTCAGGGCTGTGGAGTCGGAGTCGGTAAAAATGTACCGACTCCGACTCCGACCTCAATATAAATTTTAATAAATGTTTTTGTGTGTGATATCACTGGCAGCTATGGTGGTTAAACCACTTAAATAATAAACACAATGTTTTCCATTTCAGACACTAATGCCATTAATTCATTTTTCTTTTCAGATAATATTTTTTATTTTTAATGCTTATTTAATTTCGAGTTCTTTCTAAATTTCATAAGTTTTTAACTTTCAAGTCTAAAACCCCTTTCACAATGGCAAAGACACTTCTAACAAAGTCTGCAGTTTTTGAATATTTTACAATAACCACAGATGGGAAACATTTCGTGTGTCAGTGTATGATAGAAGATGATGATGATGATGATGAAAATTATGTGAAGCAAAAATCAGTGGTTTTACTGGCTCTGATAAAAATGCACCAACCAGAGCATCAAATTTGAAAAGACATTTGCAGCATTTCCATCCCAAAATTTTAGAAGTTGTCATTGAGAAAGATAGTAATAAAAACCTTGCAACTACTTCAAAGTTAACAAAAGATCAGAAATCTACTGAACGACAAGCACCACTTACAAGATACTTTACTACAGACAAAGTTACTGTAACAATGACCACAGATGATGATGATTCACGTGGTGGTGATGAAATGCCTCTTGTGTAATTATCATCATAGCAGATTTAGAATTAATATACCATCGGAGTCGGATAGACAAAAAATTGAGGAGTCAGAGTCGGTTTTTTATGTGCCGACTGGCACAAAAACTTGAATCTACAGTCACTTTATATTGCTGCGGTGGCTGCGTAGGCCATAGTCCCCAAGTATCTGTTTTGTCGAACCACCCAGCACCTTTTCATGTTTCTGGGTTTGGGATAGTCAAGAGACTGGGCAAAGATGTAATCTCCTCTGGTATCTAGGAATGCCTCTCTTGTCAGTGGTTTATTTCCAGGAGATTATTCAGGTCTGATTCACATGTTAACTAAAAGGACTTCCCCTAGTTCAGGTGTCTCAATCTGACTCTCCAATGAGTGGAGAAGCAACCACTCAGAGTCCAAGAAAGGGCTGGAATTCAAAGGTAGACCTAATAGAAGTAAACTACTTGTTGTTTTTTCTCTTTATTATATCTGAAATAAACAACTGTTCAGTGTGACAGTATAACATAACAAAAGGACTGGCAATGAATCACAGTTAACAAACCTCTGGAACCCCAATAACACTTAGTGAGATTTGGCAGAAAGGATAGAAAGCAAGTGGGAGACAAGTACCAGAAATGACTTGCACAGAATGTTAACCCTTGTCCCACCCTAGCTGCCCTCCAAACTTGACCCCCCCCTTTATGACCTGAGTTTCAATTGCTTTATTGGCTGGCTAGTTAGTAAGGTTAGGGTCACAGGCCTGATTTCAGGGCAGATTCAGTGGCCAACAGTGGTTGAGACAAACTGCGTAGCTCCCACTGGATTGGGTCCACAATCCAAGCCTGATGAATCTGGACCACGTGAGTTGAATCCCAACTGGTTGCCTAGACAACACAAGATTATTAGTTACATGCACCAGGCACCATTAATCACAATAATAACATAACATAACAACAGGCGATTAACCACAAACATTAATTGGAATCATGACTTCATAATTGATCACTGGAAAACATAATTTACTCATGAAATTGAAGCACATAAATAACTATAAACATTGACAATTATGGCAAACCTATCTCACATGAGTTAATCAACCTATAATCAGTGCCAAACAAGCATGGGCAAAAACCTAACTCTGGAATAATATGACTGGTGACCTATAATAATGATAATTGGTCCTCTAGCTAGTTACATGACAGGGTGGCAAACCTATCTATACTCAGTCACAGTTTCAACAACCTATATATATATATATATATGTCTACTTTTAATAATAATAATTAACAATGATAATGATGGTGACATACAAATGAGACCACCACAATAACTAGGAATAAAGATTATGAACAAATCTTTATTCCTGTTGTACTCTGGCCAAGGATTACAAGCTAGAGCACTTAACATCATACCTTTTAAGGGCTTTCCAAACTCCCTTGGCTTCCAACCTTCTATTCCAGTTTCATAGCCTTTTCATAGGCTTCCCAGATCAACTAGTCTGGACATTACCCTCTAGGGTTTTTCAACTTAACAGGCTAACCCTACTAAAAAGACTCCTGTGGGGAGAGAAAAACTTGAGAAGAACCAGATAGGACTTGAACATTAGGGTGAGGTTTTTGTGAAAAACTCCACAACCCAACAATATTTAAGTTTATACCTAGTTATTTGTGAAATGCCCTTATTTATGATTGATGATTTAGTTATAAAGCTTGTAGGGCTCCCGTGCTTTGACCATTAGGTATTTTATAATTTTGAATGACTAATTAGACCTATAGTCTAGTTTTTCCATAGTTTGTCTCCTTCAATTTGGTTTGATCATCTGCTTTTAAATTTCAAGAAATAAAATTTTTAATGAGATCATCACTAAGTTTCTATTTATGATGTTGATAAACTATAAAATTACAGCAGTAAGATTGAATTACAATTGTATAACCCAAGTAGGAGAGCTTTGATAAGCAGTGAACCATGTCACTTGATCTCATATGAAATTTTATAATTGTATAAGCCCATCAATGGTGACAATAAGACCACAGTTTCCCCTAAAAAAAAAATAAATTAAATGAAATGTTTAATGTAGGAAATATTTAAGCACTATTTAGGCCTAATCAGTGTCTTTGAACAGAGGCTGTGATCATTGTGAAGAATGGTATCATGGAGACTGTATCAATGTCACAGAACATGAAGCCAATAAAATCAGAAAATTCTATTGCAAGGTACTATTTCATTTTTCATGATAAACTTTAGAAATACCCAATATGGCACCATATTATTAGGGATATGGTACTGATATTCTATATGACTTGAGTAATATTCTCGTGGCACATTCAACCTGATTAAAAAAAAAGTGTAAATGTTATGTGGGTTAGTGCAACCTACAACATTGTTGTTTATGTAATTAATGCAGCTGTACTGTAAGAGTGTTTTTACATTGTCTTAATCTGCCTTTATTAGGCTTACCCTTTCACGTAGCTGTTAGAGTATAGTAAATGAAAGTACTGTACCAGAATTTTTCTTTTGTTTTGACCACCACTTAAATTGGTAAGGTCGTCATTGAGTGACACCCCCACCCCTAAATCATAATGGGTATGGTGATGTGCATAGTAAATACTTAGGCCAGCAACACACAGGATCGACTTGGGTTGTGACGACTCAAGTCGCATGTGATTTTACATTGACATTGGCTCCCATTCTGTCAATGTAAAATCTCACGCGACTTGATTCATCAGTCACCAGTCGCAAGACGATCCTGTGTGTGGCCAGCCTTCAGCTGAAGTTAATACTTCATTATTTCAGACAAGAAGTTTCTAGTATTGTGAGTCTGCCTGTAAATAATTCTGAAATATTGAAGTGATAAATTGCTCTGAGCTCTAGGAACACTATTGAAAATTAATTGAATTTCAGATGGACCCATTCATAACATAGTTTTTCAAATGTCTAGGAATTTTCTATTTCCCAGGTGTAACTTTCTTTGCACCCCAGTGGCATGTGGGGTCTTTTGCTGGTGCCCAATGCTGCTTTAATAATAATCAAGGATAAGTAGGAAGAATTGTTTAGTTGTAAAAGAAATTAAATATGTTTTGAACAATCTTACATTAGGTCATTACCTCAATATTTTTATTCCAGAAGTGTCGCACTAAGTATCCGGCACTACAGATCAAGTACAAGAAGAGCAGTCACCACCACCACCACCACCACCACAAGCATCGACACGATAAAGACAAATATCGGCAGAAAGACTCTCAAAAGGACAGGGAGCAGTGTGAGTATCTGCAAAAAAAGACAGTGTTAGTGATTCCATTTTAAACTTTTATAAGTATTTAGTTGTAGAATTCCTCTGTAGTTAGATAATTAATCATTACCCTAATTTAATATCTGGCAAGACTTTTTTTTGGCTAGTTATTTAATTGCTTGGTAGCACATTTTCTTAATTTCTTTTACATCAGCGTTACCTGTCAAGGTTGGTTCACTTCAAATCATACGTGTGTACCGCATCTGTTAATGCAGACGAATGGCTCCTTATTCTAATTCTAATTGTTAAAAGGCGGATTTTTACCTTTAAGGATCCTATCCCATGGAACAACTGTTAGGCCTACTTTTGCATAAGAAATGATTAGTGTATTTCAGCTCGACTGTCAGCATGTACACCAAACACATGTTTTCAGTTGGGTACAATTTACCATTGTTATGATTAAGTAATATCATTATGTGATTAGGTAAAAAAAATTGCCCATAGCCAAAGGCTTATTCTGCCAGGTTGGACTTTGTGTTTAGAACTATGTTCATGGAGAAATCTCTGAGCTTAGTAAGTTAATGGTATTTATGCTTCTAACTGTAGTACCGTAATCAGGGAACATTCTGAAAGAAGATTGTGTGGTGTAACAAGACTAAAATAAAGTTGTTTGGGCTCACTCAGCATAGATTTATTTAGAGCCAAAGGAACACTACATTTGGTGAAAAGAACACCATACTTACAATGAAATATGGAGTGAGTTCATCATGCTTTGTGGCTGTCTGTCACCTTCAGGCATTGAAAATCTTGTTCGAATAGGATAGTGAATGGATTCATAAAAATACAACGGGTCTTAAAAGAAACCACCTGTCATCCATTAAGAAGTTCAGAATGGAACCCAACTGGACCTTCCAACAGGAGAATCAACGACAAACTGGTTTCACTGAAAATGAGTCCTCGAATGACCATCGCATCGCCAGACGTAAATATAATCGAATGGAAATGGAGAGAGCTGAAACGGGTAGTCCATGCAAGGAGACCTACAGAACTCCAAAGGAACGAATCAATAAGCTCGTACAATGTTACAGACAAGGGTTGCTTCAGGTTATTGCTTCAAAAGATGGTCATACAAAGTATTAAGGCAAGGGGTGACTACATGTTGGTACTGTATTCGATCTATAATAAACATCCCTTCTCGTGTCTTTCTTGCACTTGCCCTTTTAACCCTGGATGGGAATTCACGGGTCCCACAGGCCCAACACGCAATTCATTTGTGACCCATGTTTTCCTATTAAGGGTTAATGGTACATTAAGAAAATGACGAACGTATATGGTACGGTAGATGTATTAACTATAGGAGTGCCATTGTGTGAACTATCTGCCAGAATCGAAGATTATTGGAAGGATGTCTGAAGTTTTGACCTTAACTATAGTAGTAGTAGTAGTAGTAGTTTTTTTTTTTAAAGTTCCAGAATTCTGCTAGAAAATTTCCTACAACTTTGCCATTTCTTATCCCATCCCACCTTGTGACCATCCCAATTCCCCCAAAAAGCGTCCTTCCTATTCCTAAAGTTTTGTCAGGTGAACAAAAAATGAAAATAAAAACCTTAATTTTTCTTCTGCATAGTGAAAATAAAAGTTACTGGAATGCCGTTCCTGCCCGTTCCACTAGAGGTCACTGATTCGGAATTGAGGCCACTGAATTGTATATCGAGGCCACTGATTTGGAAAAGGACATGGTTGTGCTAATTAGCAGCGACCTTAAGTTTACCAAACAGTGCGTAGAGGTGGAAAAGAAAGTCCAGAAGCTGTTGGGTTAGGTATATCAGGAGGCAATTTCGATTTCGGAACAAGGAGATTGTGCTCTCGCCCGGATAGGGTTCGGTGTACCGCGACAGACGTTGCTGATAGAATATACAAACTGAATGCGTTTAAGGCTCCTAGGCCAGACCAGTTCCTCCCCAGTCTTGCAGGAAGTACACGACCAGGTGGCTCCCCACCTGGTTACAATCTTCAACAAATCGTTGGAGATAGGCCAGGTGCCTGGTGACTGGAGTGAAGCCAACGTGACCCCTATCTTTAAGAAAGGGGATCACGAAAGTCCAGGGAACTATCGTCCCATTAGTCTCACTTCAGTCATAGGCAAATTATTAGAGGGGATAATAGCGGATAGGATCGTTGACCATTTGGATTCCTAGAAGCTGCTTGGGGACTCTCAACAAGGGCTTAGGCGGCATTGGTCGTGTCTCACCAACCTGCTCGAGTTTTTCCCTCATGTGGAGTGAGTATGATAAGAGTAGGGCGATTGCTATACTTTATCTCAATTTTCAGAAAGCTTTTGATAAGGTACCTCACCACCGGCTAATGGCCGAAGTGCGCGCGCTGGGTATCGGTGGGGAAGTAGGTAGCTAGATTGGAAATAGGCGGCAGAGGGTTGTAATTAAAGGGGCTGCCTCGGGTTCGGCCTCGGTCACTAGCAGGGTTCCTCAGGTTTCCGTTTTGGGGCCACTGTTGTTTATTATTTACATAAATGATATCAACGCTGGTATCGTCAGTAGGATCGCCAAATTTGCTAATGACAAGAAGCTTGAGGCCAATGTTGGTACGCCTGAGGCAATCGAGCAAATGCGTGCGGACCTACGTAGGATAGGAGAGTGGTCCGAAAAATGGCAAATGCCTTTTAACTTGGGTAAATGCAAGGTGATGCACATTGGCTACGCCAATCCCAAGTCGAACTACTCCATGTTGGGGAGTAATATCGAGGCCACTGATTTGGAAAAGGACCTTGGGTATGCTAATTAGCAGCGACCTTAAGTTTACCAAACAGTGTGTAGAGGTGGAAAAGAAAGCCCAGAAGCTGTTGAGTTATATCAGGAGGCAATTTTGATTTTGGACAAGGATAGAATAGATAGAATAACCTTTATTAATAATAATAAAAAACATTTTTTCAATTTACAATGACATGAATAATTTTGAAGCTCGACTATTTATTTTATTTTATTTGGCCCTTAAGCTTTAGGCTTTACTGGGCTCTTATTAAAAATAAGCAGCTAGTTGTTATTAATTAATAATAATAAATAAATAAGTATTATTAATAGTTAAGACATGTATAACAATATTAGTGGACATTAATCCTAGATTTTTGTTAGTATGCCATTATTAATCGGGATTTCAACTTGGTTTTAAACAAATTTACATTCACAATATTTTTTATATCGGCATGCAAGTCATTCCACAGTTTCAATCCAATGAAAATGGGTAGTTTTTGAGATGATGACAATCTAAATTGAGGTATAACAAGCTTTGATCTATTTCTGGTCTGATACGAGTGGATTTCTTGATGAGTTACAAAATATCTATTTATCCATTGCAAATTAATGATTTTGTTCTTACACTTGTAAATAAAATGTGCCAGTTTGGTTATATCGTTGAGCTTTAGTAGGTTTAGCTCTTTAAATAATGCACTAGTGAGATCAAGGAAATGAGCGTCAGATAACCTGAAGTATGCTGTGTAGTTCTGGTCGTCCACCCTCAGGAAAAATATTGAGAGGCTGGAGCGAGTCCAGGCAAGGGCCACAAAGTTAATCCCTTCCTTTAGGCATAAGGGCTACAATCGACACTTAGGCGCCCTGAATTTGTTTTCGCTGGAAACTCGGAGGCTGCGCGGTCAACTCATCGAGGTTTTCAAGCTCTTACATGGGTTCAACGATGTCAATTTTAGAAGCATGTTTAGTTTAAATGATAACCCAACTCGCAACAATGGTTGGAAGTTGGATTTGAAACGGTTTAGCACTAGTGTGTATGTGTGGGAATTACTTTAACTATAAGATCTGTGACACGTGGAATAGATTAACTTCAGAAGTTGTGAACAGTTCCTCTGTGAATCAGTTCAAGAAGAGATTAGACTGAATCTTGCACACTATTTGAGGGTATAGGAAATTTTCCCTGGCACCCGTTGCCATTGGTACCTCCTCGGTATGGGCCGCAAGGCCTTTTGAGGTACTTCTTTTCCTTGTATAGGGTGTACATAAAGTCAGGATCTATTTTTGTGAAGCACTTGGAAATTATATGGAATTCAATCATAAAATGATAAAGTGGTAACATTTATTAAATAATTAAGAGTAGGATTCGACGTGACGCCCATCAGTATCCCTGCACAGCTCAAATCGTTCCGCAGCATTTCTAAACACATTCTGGAGCATTTGCGGGGTTATGTTATCTGCAGCAGTTCGTAACGTGTACGTAGGTTTTCAAGACTCGTAATCTTCGTCTGATAGACGTGCGATTTGATAAAGCCCCATGCAAAGAACTCTAAAGGGGTTAAATCTGGTGATCTTGCTGGCCAACGTCTGTTGCTTCCGCTTCCGATCCAGCGATTTGGAAAACGTCCATTTAGATAATCCTGAACAATTTTGGCATAGTGACAAGGAGCACCATCATGTTGATAGACGACGGTACTAACAATCCTATCCCCAATCAGCTGAGGTTCAAGGAATTGCTGCAACATGTCCAGATAAATAAGCCCCGTAACTGTAGCTTCAGCAAAGAAAAAAGGACCATAAACCTTAGATTTTGTTAAACCCATCCAGACATTAACTTTAGGTGAGTCTCTCTCCCAATTTTGGACGAAATCATTCGGTCTTTCATCTGCCCAAATTCGACAGTTATGGCGATTTACTTTTCCACACGTATGGAAAGTGGCTTCATCACTAAAGAGAATGTTGTCCATTAAATTATCACTCCAGATTTGTTCTACGAGATCAGCGCACACAGCACTTCGTCGAGGGAAATCTTCATCATGTAAATCGTGTAAAACCTGCAAATGATAGCTTTTCTTCTGCAAATTAACTTTCAGAATTTTGTGCACAGATGACGTCGGGAGGCCGAGTCTGTGTGATGCAGCACGAACGGACGTAAGTGGCTCCTCAGTGATAATTCCGTGTACTGCATTCACGGTAAGATCTGACATACACGGTCGTCCTGATCTTGCTTCATCATTTACAGATCCCGTTCGTTTAAATTTGTTCACCAATTTTCGTATTGTCTTGTCTATTGGCCCCGGCTTATGAAATCTCCTTCTAAACTTCTCTCTGATGTCATTGTAGTTCTTTCCCTCGATTCGCCAAATTACTATTGCCACACGCTCTTCTGTATTCATTCTAAGGGCTTCTGAAAAGAAAAATAGAAAAAAATAATTATTTCACAAAAATAGATCCTGACTTTATGTACACCCTGTATATATGTGTGTGTGTATATATATACATACACACATATATACAGGGCGTCCCAAAAAAATGTATACACACTTTAAATACTTATAAAGGCAGTGTTTATTAAAATACATTTCATTTTCAAAATGTAATAGAATCTACAGACATTATTTAATTGTTTTGTCAACGCCTGTTTTCAAACTGACGTCCGTTCTGGTCCAGGCACTGCTGATAACGCGAAGCAATGGAATCGCAAACATCACGAAACATTTCGTTTGGTATTTGTGTGCATTCTCGTTCAATGGCTGCTCTCAATTCAGCGACTGTTGCAGGTTTTATAGCGTAGACTTTGTCTTTTAAGTATCCCCATAAAAAAAAGTCTAGTGGTGTGAGGTCTGGTGAACGCGGAGGGTATTCTACGAAACCCCTTCGTCCAATCCACATCCACATCGTGCCAAGTACCACTCGCAATACTCCACTCTTCGGTCCGGATCATCTTCATTAATAGCATGGACTAATCTTGGAATGTAACTTTTCCATTGACAGCGCTTCAAAATGCGTTGGACAGACGATTCTGAAATTCCTACCTCACGACTCGCTTGCCGCACAGATTTTCTTGGACTTTGGTGATACGTTTCCAGTACTCTTTCTTGCTTTGTGGGGCTTGTCGATGTCCGTGGTCTTCCGGAACGCTTCTTGTGGACATTCTGAACAGTTCCATCGGCTTGAAACTTATCTCTAATTCGAGTGATGGTAAGTCGCGTTGGTGGATCTGTTTGAAACCCTCCTAAACTGTCTTTGCACTTCAACTGCGTTTTCACACTTCTAGTAGCATTTTAGAATGAATTTCCTTTGTTCAAAGCTTAGTCTGACTGCCATTATTAATTCTAATGGGTTTAACTTGGAAAGAAAGAAATATCAATTGAGCTATCAGCTGTTAAAGTGTGTGTACATTTTTTTGGGACGCCCTGTATATACACTACTGTGCAAAAGTCAGACCACTGTCGATCTGATAACTATTAGATAATCTGTTGTATGAAAATTGGTTTTGACACTAAAATACATATTAACTAGAACCTCTGGTTCATATTAACGTATAACTAAGTTATTACTTAAGTGTATAAAGTTGTATAAGCTGGATGACCCTCTAGTCTGCATAAATTGGACTTGAGGGTTGATTCATTATATTACTTATAACGCGTGTGTTTAAAGATCTAGTGAACTATTACTGATGGATCTGCAGTAAATGCTCCTAAGCTACTGTTATATCAATATTTACAATTAAAAGTATTGACATATTCACTTAAATTCTGCAAAACAAATTTATCCAAAACGTTTCTCATTGTAATCCTAATTCATGCTGGTTTTTTTCTTTCACAGGCTTAAGAAATAACAAAAAATACAATTTTTGATGAGATTAGATATAAAATAATACATTTGCATGGTGAGGGACTGAATCAAAGAAAAATAAGTGAATCTACAGGCGTTTCTAAAACTAGTGTACAAAAAATCTTGGCTCGTCACAAATCAAATGGGACCCCAGCTGATCGTCCTAGATCAGGGAGGCCCTCTAAGCTTTCTCCATCTGATCTACAATATCTAAAGATTACTTCCCTTCGAGACAGGCACAAATCCAGCACTTCACTTGCAGCGGATCTCGAAAAAACAACAGGTGTCTCAGTTGATCCTTCTACTGTACGAAGGAAGCTTAATTCAGTAGGTCTCAGATGTCCAATACTTGTGTTCCAAAGCACATTTTCTTCTCTCCTCTTTATTTCCATTCCTTAAAAGTGGCTTTTTTGCTGCAACACGTCTTTTAAGACCTACTGAGTTAAGTTTCCTTCATACAGTAAAGGGATCAACTGAGACACCTATTGTTTTTTGAGATCTGCTGCAAGTTGATCGTGTCACCAAGTTGAAGTTTAAGGATTGTTTCATGGCTTCCTTTGATGTTCAGTCTTTCTTTACCAATGTACCTGTTTTAGAAACGTGTGATATTATAAATTTTGTTTGGTTCTACTAATGACATTTTGGGATTAAGCAGACAATTGTTTTCAAAACTTTTAAAGTTATCAGTCCAGTATACCATATTTTTTAATAAGGAACTTTTCCACCAGCACGAGGGAATGGCAATGGGTTCGCCCCTTGGTCCGTCCTTTGCTAACGGTTTTCTTTGTTTTCACGAGGAAAAGTGGCTGAGAGATTGCCCGCTTGATTTTAAACCTATTTTATTTAAACGTTATGTAGATGATTGTTTTGTCATTTTTAAGCATAAAGATCATGGCCCCCTTTATTTTTAAATTACATTAATACTAAGCATCCTAATATTAAATTCTCTATGGAAGTAGAATACAATAAAATTTCGTTTCTTGATGTCACCATAAATAAACTTAACTATATAGAAAACCAACTACTACCCAACTCGGTACTCATTTTTTCAGCAATATTCCACTAGGTTTTAAGCTGGCTAGTATTAAAAGTCGTATTTTTAGAGCCTATCACCTTTGTTCAAGTTAGTCTTTATTTGACTTAGAAATTCAGTATCTTAAGAGATTTTTTAACTATAATTTTTATTGTACTTTGACTTTTGAGATTTTAATTTCTAAATTTTTAAATAACCTATATTCACCCAAAATAATTCAGTCCACGGTTCCGAAACAGAAGGTTTATCTTAAGCTTCCATTTTTAGACCAACTAACTTTTTAACTTAATAAAGATGTCCACTCTATTTTGGACAGACACTTCCTTCAATGCGACTTTATAATTATTAATTCTAATTCTCTGCAATCCTTTTTTTCGCCATAAAGATCACGTCCCCGTGCTTTTGAGATCCTTTATTTATTTATATACATGTGCGACCTGCCAAAGTCGTTATGTGGGGCAGACTGCCCTACAGTTAAAACTTAGGATTTCGAAGCATTTGGGTTTTTCTTATTGAACTTCTCGCCCTCTTTCCACTCCTGAATCCTCTGTTATTCGGCATCATTCAGATACCCATGACCACCCGTGCCCCCAGGACTCCTTTGCGATTTTGTCATCTGCTTCTAATTCGCTTGATCTTAAAATTTTAGAATCCCTTTTTATCAAGAAATTAAATCCAGAATTAAACGAAAGCCTTTCCTCGATAAAATTACATACTTCCTAACCAACCAACACCTTTTTAACGCAACTAACGCATTAACTTAAGTTGTTTTTCTTTCCTTTCTCTCCACTTGTCATTTGTAACTTTTACTATCCAGGTCAGTCCTTTTTAAAAAATTTTAAACTCTTTAAATTTTAGTTTTTTGTTTTATTTTTACTTTCTTTTATTTTGTCTTATAATCCAGATAGTTTTTTTTTTTTACTTTTTAACTTTTTTGTATTAGATTTTATTATTGTACAGTATATTTGTCATTTGTATTTACTTTAGTTTTATGATTGTTTTTTAGATGCTTCTATTTAGTCACTGAAGATGGCCCCTGAGTGGACCGAAACGTTTGGCCAATAAATGTTGAGAGTCGTATCTCTTGTTTTCATATTCCTATTGAGGATAAGGTTCCCGAAGAACACTTCTATCGTAACTAATATATATATATATATATATATATATATATATATATATATATATATATATATATGAATAGAAACGACGTAAATAAGGAGCGTCTCTGCACACGGGGAAGAGAAATAACGAATAAATGAAAAATGAGGCGAACCGCCCGGGAATCGAACCCAGGGCCTTCCAATTGCCGGTTGGATGCGCTACCATTACACCACGGACCTCGATCAATCATAAATCGAAATTCTCCTACATAGGGCAGAAACCAATGCCCTGAGAGGGCACCCTCGTAAATCGTGAATATGTGCATTTAACTGCACATATTCACGATTTGCGAGGGTGCCCTCTCAGGGCATTGGTTTCTGCCCTATGTAGGAGAATTTCGATTTATGATTGATCGAGGTCCGTGGTGTAATGGTAGCGCATCCAACCGGCAATTGGAAGGCCCTGGGTTCGATTCCCGGGCGGTTCGCCTCATTTTTCATTTATTCGTTATTTCTCTTCCCCGTGTGCAGAGACGCTCCTTATTTACGTCGTTTCTATTCATTTATATACTGCGTGGTCATTGCAGTTAAATGCACATATTCACGATTTGCGAGGGTGCCCTCTCAGGGCATTGGTTTCTGCCCTATGTAGGAGAATTTCGATTTATGATTGATCGAGGTCCGTAGTGTAATGGTAGCGCATCCAACCGGCAATTGGAAGGCCCTGGGTTCGATTCCCGGGCGGTTCGCCTCATTTTTCATTTATTCGTTATTTCTCTTCCCCGTGTGCAGAGACGCTCCTTATTTACGTCGTTTCTATTCATTTATATACTGCGTGGTCATTGCAGTTATATATATATATATATATATATATATATATATATATATATATATATATATACAGTGTGTGTATATAATATATATATACCCCCTCCCCGCGGGCGGTCTTTCTGGGGTGGATCGCCCGCGGGCTCCTGCCTCCATGTGGCGAGGGGGGTCAGCCGCGGCTGGGGGCCCTGCCGGGTCCCCGCCCGGTTGCGAAGTAGACTTTTAACATACCCTGCTATTCTACAGTCCCCTCTTTCCTGTCTTCCCCTCTTTCCCCCTCGGTTTTTTTTTTTTTTTTTTTTTTTCTGCTTTCTCTTCTCACTTCGCGCGCCCCGTGGGCTGCCGGGGCTGATCGCTGGGGGTCTCGCTCCCATGGTCGGGGCCGGACTAAGTTGGCTGGTAGGGTGCCCGGGCCTGGGACCCTGGGGGGGCCTTGGTCTTTGCTGCCGGCGGGGAGAACTCTCGATGCTGCAAGGGCCCCTTTTGAAACGGGGGTACCCGCATGGGACGAGGCACCCATCCCCCGCCGGCGTGCGCTTGGTCCCCTTGGGCCCCGGGTAATCGGTTCCCCGCGGCCCCGGGCGCGAAACAACAAAAAATACTGTTTATGGGTTCTATTACTAAACTTCACTCCCCTCTTGTTGACGACTCTGGCCCGCCCTTGGATTTGGATCAGACTACTATTTCTGGTCGTTCAGCGGCCTCTGCCTCCGCTGGATTGACCCTCAAGCCGTATGGCCCCCTCTCGTCCTCTGCGGTGTCTGGCTCTCGTGGCCGGACTCGTGGTGGCCGTAGGGCGGGGTCTTCGCGGCCCTTGTTCTCTCGCCCACTCTCGGTTACCGTTACACATGGACCTGTCTCTGCTGTCAATTTCTGTCCGGTGGACAGGTTCCTTGTTCTCCGCCCTTCCGCTGGCTCCCTTCCGGGCAACTCGGAACGGGTGTTTCAGCGCCTTAAGACGATAGGGGTTCCCTGTCGTTATGATATCCGCCCTCTGAGGGATGGGTCTCTTCTTTTGAAGTCCCGTTCTTCGGGGGTGACTGGGTCCCTTCTACAGTTGCAGGATGTCTTGGGTTGCAGAGTTTCTGTGACTCCTCATCCGCAATTGAATAGCTGTCAAGGCACCATTTTCGCTTCCCATCTGCTGTCAATCCCGGTTGGCGAGTTGCAGGAGGATCTTGCCCCCCAGGGGGTAACGAAGGTCTTCCGCTTTTCGTCGCGCCGGGATGGTGCTCTTACTCCGTCCGCTCGTCTGCTCCTGACCTTTGACTCCCTTGTGCCTCCGGCCCAGGTGTTCTGGGGCATGGGTGATCGCCGGTCGTGTGAGTTTTCGGTGCGACCATATGTGCCTGACCCGGTTCGCTGCTTTGGCTGCAACCGGTTCGGCCATGTTAGCTCTGCGTGCCGCCGTGAGGGTAAGCTATGTGTCCGCTGCGGTGGGCCTGCGCACCCTACCCCGTGCACGAAGCCCCCGCGGTGCTCGAACTGTTCGGGGGCCCACCCTTCCTCTTCTCGGGACTGTCCCGTTTTCAAGTTTGAATTTGAGGTGCGGTCCTTAAGGACTACCGAATTCCTTAGTGCGCGGGAGGCGCGCGATAAGATCCGTGACCGGGAGCCGCGGCGGGGGTTGTCCTACGCTGCGGCTCTTGGCCCTGGCGGGTCCTCGGGCCCCTCCCGTGCTACCCCGGCGTCTACTGGAGTGGTGCCCCCCCTGGAAGTCCCGGGGGTTGGTGGTCCTCCTGGCGCCGCGGGTCCTTCTTGTTCCTCTGCCTCACTTTCTGACATCCCATCTGATACCCTGCCTACAAGTGCCCCTTCTCCCCCTCCGGCCTTGGGGTCTGGATCCTTGCCTACTCGTCTCTCGGGTGGGGAGGGGGATGCCCCGAAGGAGAGGAGGAAGCGTCGCCGTGGTCGGAGTCGGAGTCCTTCCGACCCGATCCTGACTGCTGCTCGCCTCGCTTCCCCTTCTTCCCCGTCTTCACCGGAGGGGAAGCGGCGCGCTGTTCCTGATCCGCTCGGGACTTCCCCCCCCCCCCCCTATACGGAGCGCTGGTTGGGCGTCACCTCCCGGTGCCCCGACCAGTGTCCGGGTGTCGGTCGAGGTACACTGCCCCATGACACCCTCGATTACTGACTCTGTTCCCATGATAGACCCGGTCGAGAGGGGCCTGGCCCTCCTTCATGGAGTCTCTCTCTCTCCGGCTCCTGCTGAGAGTGGTCGGGTCTCTCTCCTGGATCTACCTCTCCCACTTGTGGTCGACCTTTCCTCTCCCCCCCGTCAGTGCTTGTCTGGTTTGACGAGCCCTCGAATAGCTGGTTCCCCCCGGTCCCCCTCTTGTGGGGAGTTGGGGGTTTCGGCTGGGCCCGACTCGTCGTCTCTCCCCCCGCCGGGAGAGCCCCCCTCTGACCTCCCTGTTCTACTCTCCCCTTCTCGTCCTACTACGGGTGCAGCAGATGCGGAGTCGGTGGCCCCTACCCCCCCAGTTCTGGGTGAGTCGGGGAAACCGATTCCGTCCCTGGCTACGGACCGGTGAGTTTGCTGCTCAGCTTGGTCCGTGGCTATTTCGCTGTTTTCTCTGCCTCTTATAATGCCGCTTCCCCTTACAGTTCCATCTTGCATTGGAACTGTAGGGGGCTTTTAGCTAACTTGGAGAACCTTGCCTCCCTGCTGGTGAGCGAGCGGTCTTCCTGTGTTTGTCTCCAGGAGACTATCCTGGCTGCGCGGGGACTCCCTCGTCTCTCTGGCTATGTTGGTTTCCCTTGCACCCCGGATGAGCGCACACGCCGGCGGGGTGCGGCGATTTACGTGCATCATTCGGTACCATCGCGTGGTGTGCCTCTTCGCACTTCCTTGCAGGCTGTGGCTGTGCGGCTCTTTTTAGATCGCCAGTACA
>JAJOZX010001223.1:980000-1001701 GCA_023014485.1 Bathynomus jamesi | reverse complement strand
GCAGAGGAGTCGACCGCAGGTCGATCCTGAACCGTCGTTCAAACTCACCAAAAGTAACCAAAAGTAAGTGTGTATATATATATATATATGGAGAGAGGAGAGAGAGAACTACTAACTACCTCCCACCTAACCTCCCACCTAACCTCCCACCTAACCTAGAGTGCGCCTAGCCGGGCATACGTCCGTCTAACTCGGGCATAAGATTCACTCCGATTTACGAAAGTAAGCTCACTTACTTCCTCTGGTGATGGGGATATTGCACTCTTTAAAAATTCCTCAAAGCGATCCTCCTTGTGGTGCATGGCTCGCCACATGTATGCCGCTAAATATTCGGCGAAATGTGGGAAATGCTCTTTTCACGGCTTACCAGTGTCCAGTTGCATTTGCGTGAGCGCCGGTCTTCAGATCCTTAAACATAACCCTAATGGTTCACTGTATAAATGCTCGAGTCCTTCCTTGTCAATAGTTGTTACCAATCTCATCTCAAATTGGGATGAACATCCGGAAAGGGGCAAATTATGAACAAATGCGTGGGTAATAATAATACTGTACCGTAACTTAAATGGGACCTACAAAACCCTGTCTTTGTCGCAACAGAACTTAAATGTACACTTCTCGCGAGGACACGTAAAAATATATTTCTTGCCGATTTTATGCAAATAACACTATATTACAACTCCCACAATTCGCCAAAACAAATGTTTTAGAAGTTCCAGTGGGTCTTTTCCGTTTGGAGCCCACCACCAGACTCTTTTGATTCTTATGCATTTTGACCCTCTGAATACGAAAATAACATTCTTTTTTTGGAGAAATGTGAATATTTTGCATAATAGGGCAATAAAATGCAAAATACATTACATGATATTTATTATGCAAAATAGGTTACATTCGTCAATTTAATATATATATTATATATATATATATATATATATATACATTAAAATTGACCAACTGGTTAGGTTAACTGAATGCCCAGTTAGGTCAACTGAATGCCCGGTTAGGTTAATTGAATGCCCGGTTAAGTCAACTGTACGCCCTTGACGATTGATTAGGTTAAGTTGTGATATTTTCATTAGTTTGTAATTATTTTTGTAATATTCCAGTCTTCCATTCTGTTCCTTTTATGCTTTAAAAGTGTTACGAATGTAATGTATATAACCTCGGACTCAGTGGTGGCGAACCTTTTTTGCTGGCGGGTCATTTGTGTTACTTTTGGTTTTTAAAAAAACGAAATTGGGTCACAATAATTTATTTGCTTACTATTTTTAGTGAGAAACTTGTTGTTGGATTTTAGCTGCTAATGTTTTGATCCGAGGTTTATATTTAGTTGTCTTTAGTCTCACACATGCAGCACTCATATCTGTACCAAGGCGATTCCTAGTGGTGGATTTGACGAAATTCATGGAGGAAAACAACTGTTCACACGAATAAGATGAATCAAACATTGTTAGCAGAGCTAATGCTAGCTTTTTCATTGATGCAAAAGAATTTGGTAAAGAGTTCCATTCTGCAAGAATAAGATTCTCTACTCTTTCTATTGATTGTTGTTCTCTGGTTACACCCAAAATTGACGACTCCAATTCCTTTTCTTGTAACTTCAGATTAAGATCAATAAATTTAGTCTTCCATACTGCACTCTCTTGGAAGTCAACTAATTCCATTTCTAAATTACCAATGTCAAGCCAATGAAAAGCTGATAACTGAAGATCTTCAAGTTGAATAGCATGGGGGGAATTAGATGAATTGTAAGTTGTCATACATGCACACACGTTTTTAAACGTATACTATACGCAGTGGCGGCTCGTGACTAAAAATTCTAGGGATGCTGTCTCTAAGAATGGGTTGAAATAATTACTGAAATAAAAGGATGAGCATTGAGCAATGAATAAAAGTTTCAAAAGTTATTGAAAAAGTTATTCAGTGAGCTCATCCTTATATTGTTCTTGATTATTTCAATTGTAAATAAAAAATTTAGGGGTGCTGCAGTTCCGCAGTGCCTACCGACGAGCCGCCACTGACTATACGTTTAAAAACGTTTCAATGCGTATCAGCTGTTTATTTCGGTGGGAGAATAAAATAATTTTAAAACTGTGAGGCAGCAAATATTAAAAATTAAAGTCATATTTTATTTAAATAAGAGCTCGTGGGTCGCTAAAAATTGCCTCATGGGTCAGTACTTGACCCGCGGGTCAGTGGTTCGCCATCACTGGGCCCTAGGTCTTTGCGCGAACTAAGAATAAGATGGCCTATATAGCCTACGTCCAATTTTCAACCCAAATTATCGTCAAATTTATGAAGAATAGACATATTAAATGTATGAAATTCAAACGTTAAAGGGCTGTAACGTTTTTATTATTCATTTATTGGAAAAAATTATATATTTTTGAAATCAGCGTAAAAAAGTACACATGATGGTAATAATTAATTTTGGATCACCTGAAGATCAGGGCCCCCAGCCTTAGGCTAAGTCGTGATATTTTCGTTAGTTAGCCTTATAAGGCTAAAACGAAGACTGGGGGGCCCTGATTTCAGGTGATCCTTAATTTAATTCTAGTGGTGGGCACCAAACGGAAAAGATCCGTTCCATTAAATCTAGGAGTGCACAGAAATGCCTATTTCACTTCGAGTTTGCTCTTAGACTGAAATAATGTTTCTTGGTTGGTTATGTCATCTGTTTATTGTATTGCTATATAACGTATTGTGGTCTTTTCCGTTTGGGGGCTAGCAGCGAATTTAATGAAAATCGGTATACTAATGTAGTTTTGGTCATGATTTCAAAAATAACTTTCCTTTTTTTGGAGAAATGAAAAACAAACATGTTAGAGCACTTTAAATAATTAATATGTGTTTTAACTAGCTGAAACTAGTTACGGAGGATTGTGTTAAATTTAGCCAGGGTCACAAAACTGCTTCTGTTTATGAAAAGTGCTCTAAGTGTGGGAAAGTGTGTTCCTTTGATAAAAATACCCAGTTCTTTCGCTGCCAAAAGCGTCGGTCAAACGGTAAAAAGTGCACTTACGAAAAAAACGTTTTTTGAAGGATCCGGCACATCTGTTAAAAGTAGCAGAAAAAATCAAGAATTTAATGCCCAGTAAGTCAATTGAATGCCCGGTTAGGCAACTGTACGCCCTTGATGATTGGTTAGGTTAATCATGATATTTTCGTTAAAAACACATTAATTAATTATTTAACAAAAGAAAGTTATTTTTGAAATCAGTGACCAAACTACATTGGTATACCGATTTCATTAAAATTCGTTGCTAGCCCCCAACGGAAAAGATCCCGTTTGTCATCATGGCGAAAAGACAAGATTTGCCATCATTGGCAGAGAGCTTGTGATAACGTCGTCACCTTTCAGGCAAAGAACTGGTCTCCGTGAAACTAATATTAGCAGATTAAGAATCAGTTAGAATTTCAACGGAATTTATTTTAAGGATCACCTGAAGATCAGGGCCCCAGCCTTCTTAGTTACTTAAACAAACTTAAACAAATTTTAATTTAAATACGGAGTTACCAATTCCTATTTTTTAGTTAAAATAATTGGTTAATTTTAAGTTGCGGGGTCACCAAATATCGGTGAGCGGCGTATTTCATACTTCTCTTCCAATCAGGGTAACACATACCCGGGTTAGGTTACACTAGGTTAGGTGGTCGTTCTAAATTGATTAGTCGTTTCTCACGACACCAATTTTTGGCCAATCAGGGATCCCAAAAACTGGTTTCCCCAAAGTTTAATATTTAACTAATAATGTAATTCAAATTTAATTAAAACTTTACCGAAAATTCAGGTTTACAATACCAAGGATAACATAAGTTAAATAATCGATTATGCAAAAACTATAAAAAACAAGTGTTGTAGCGAAATTTCGTCTACATTATATATATATATATTGAAGAACACGAGTTAATTATAGAAATAAAAATAATTTCTCGAAGCTTCAAAAAAAAACAAAAAACCACAATGTAAAAAATTTACATCGCAGGACTAAAAGTTTACATCATACAGGATTTCAATACAGGGAAATACGACAACTTAATTCGAGTTTAAAAGGAATAACAAAGTTGACTATAAAGCGTTACAAAGCGCTACAAAGACAATGGAAGCGTTTACTTAATTGATTACATAGCGTTACGAATCGCTAACCTGAGCGTTATAAAAGGTACGATTAGCGAGGTCTTCTGTGTTCGATAATCAAAGCGGTAACACTGGTTCAAAGGAATTACGAAAGAGAAAAAAAAAAAAATTTCCAACGCTAAGTTTATTCTTAATTTGGAGAGTGTGTTTCTGACGCCATTTTTTTCTCATTTATTTTTTTTATTTCTTCTTCTTCTTCTTCCTTTTCTTCTTCTTCTTTCTTCTTCTTCTTCTTCCTTTTTTCTTCTTCTTCTTCTTCTTCTATTCAGTGTCGGAAAACGGGTATGGACATGACTAAACATGTTTAATCATGAATAAACTGTATGGTCAACGTTAATGTTTATATTAATAATATACCGCTAATATTGTAAGTCCTGCTTTATCTTCTCTCTCTCTCTCTCTCTCTCTCTGATATTTCTTCGTTAAGTTTTTCAATCAGCGTTGGTGTATTTTTTCCCTGGTGTGAATGGGTCCGTAAAAGAGTTCATTGTAGTGTTTTAAGGAGAAACTTGGATGGACATTAGCGGCAATCGAATTTTTTTTCCCCAAATTTAGTGAGAAAAGATGTTATACAGAGATAAGTTTCTAAAAAGGAAGAATTTTTATTAAGCAGCTTACATTGTTAAAATGGGTTTAATTACAACACTACAGTAGCTCATATATATATATATATATATATATATATATTATATATATGTTACAGTCAAAGTGTGTAATCAGCCATTTCGCGTAATGGCTGAACTTTTAGTCATTTCGCGAAATGGCTGTTTCACTGTCATTTCGCGAAATGACTAAAATCATTCAGCCATTACGCGAAATAGCTGAAATTCCACTTGGTCATTTCGTCCAAGATCATTTGCATGGTTAGGTCAATTGTATGCCCTTGACAAATGGTTAGGTTAAGTCGTGTTATTTTCGTTAGTTTTAACGAAATAACACGACTTAACCTAACCAATTGTCAAGGCATACAGCTGACCTAACCCGGTTCTTTCAATGGCGGACTCGGAATCACATGAAGGCCCGGTTAACATTTGAAAACCTCTATATTGAAAATTCAAATTCAAATGTGTTCAAATGTTCAAATGTGTTCAAATGTGTATTTGAAGTGTGTTTCTCATTATTTGAACAGACCTGTGGATGTATGTATGTTTTAGCAGATTTACTTAGTTAAATAAAGGTTTCCAATTTTATTGTGATGTTTGTTATTTCTATGAATTCATGACAAGTCATTTTAGCCATTTCACGAAATGACCAAGGTGGAATTTCAGCCATTTCGTGTATACTGTATCATAATCAATAACTTTCTTTGGTATCATGTATTCCAAATTCTAGATTTTTGCAGTCTTTATCTTTATCTGGGATAATTACGACATCTGATCGAAGTGACAAAATTGACAAGGTATTGTGAGTAATATTAAGTTAGGTTTGGTTGTCATAGGTTAGGTTAGGCTCAGTTAAGTTAGGTTAAGTTAGTTTTATAAAGTATCGATATTATATCTCGTCTGCCAAATGGATATAGGTCTTTCTTATCAACCTACATTTGTTAAATTTTCATTGTCTGTATGTCTATTTATGTCTACTTACTAATAATAACCTCTCGATACAGGAATGTTGCGCTTCCGAAAGGGCTCAAGGGTTGTGGCGTTTCGTCAGAGTTTATGAGCTTTGATTTAATCATAATTATTATAGTTTTGAAACTTGAATTTATACAATTTTATTTTGGTTTATAGCTTAAAATCATTTGTAAATTATTGGATGAGTGAGGACCTGTTTTTATTCTAATATATATATATATATGTGTGTTTTAAATAAATAAAATATCTATAGGGTGGCAGATAGAATCAATGGAAATAGTATATAACTGCTCAAAATGGGCGTGTACAGGTTAATTCAAAGGTGAGGCTGTATAACAATATAGATAGTTTTATTCATCAAATGCTGCCTGACTTTTGAACAACTCTGTGTGTGTGTGTGTGTGTGTGTATATATATATATATATATAATATATATATATATATATATATATATATATATATATTATATATAATATATATATATATGTATATATATGTATATAAATTGACGATTGGTTAGGTTAAGTCGTAATATTTTCGTTAGTTTTAACGTTTTATTTGATGGATTCATTTAAAAAATGTCTCCTAAAGATCCTAGTGTAGTTTACGTTCCCCAACTTTGACCTAGTGTAGTTTGTGTCCCCTTTTGTGTCAGGGGGACGTAAACTACACTTGCTCCGTAACTCTCCACGTTGTTGAAAATGATTTGTTTAAAATTATTTGGAGTAAAGTTCAGTTCAGTAATCATGTAACGTTCTTGTCTGTAGGGGATACAGGTCGTGGCCACGTCATAACACCTCTTCCCGCATGATCAGCGAGGGTTAAGCGACGTTGGGTCTGGGTTATAATAGTTGGATACAGAATCGTCCTCCGCGTTGAGATGATGTATAGGCTCTTAGATGGTTCGGATCCGACGTGAAGCCGTATAGGTTCCCTCCGTCGCACAACGTTATCGGATATTACTAAGGAGGTTATAAAAACACAGATGTTATTATGATCTTTTGTGTATCAATTAGGTCCTACTTTTCCATGTAGGAGACATATGTTCTAAGTCAAATAAAATATCATTTGATCCTACGTAATGATGCCATATATATATATATATATATATATATATATATAGACAAACCTGTATACCCGATACCCCGTCTTACAAAATTTCAGACTGGCACCTCATTCCAGAGAACTCGCTACATGGCCCATCAGTAGCCTAATTCGATTTTAAGATTCTGCTGACTCATTCGGGCATAATTATTGGACCCCTCAACCCCGATATCGAATTATGCGCAGTGAATATGTGATGGCGAGACAATGACGCAGAAAAGCGTCCATCCTTTTGATGGTTTCTTGATCGACTCGTTTGCAGAGTAACGATTCAATATATATATATATATATATATATATATATATATATATATATATATAATATGCGCCTTTCGGGTCCGGGTGTCTATTTATTTATTTATGTATCTGCCTAGCCAGCCAGCTAGGTAAGTAGCGCTTTATTAATTAAAAAAAAAAATTCAATGCAAGTCTCTAAATTTATTTTAATAGGTTACTTATATATATATATATATATATATATATATATAACATTTATGTTTAGTTATTATAATTTAAGATTTCCTTAAAAAGAGTTGTAGTCGAGGTAGGACCATAAGAGAGGGTTATATATAGTTGAGCGGAGAAACTTGAGCAAAACGATGGCTGGCTGCATGCGTGGTTCATCGAGCACTCGTAAATATAAATACTTGACTCATACAAACAGCTGTTCATATAATAAGTGTTGTTGTAGTTCGTTTAGCTGTTGTTTATTCACTTTTATGGATTAGGTGTTGTATACAAATTGAGTCTACACTGAAATGATTTTTATAGGGCTATCGAGGAGAATTGCCGTTATTGAGCAATGTACAGTATACAGGCTACGATGTAGATAGATAAGTAGATAGGTAAGTAGATAATTAAGCAGGTAGATAAGTAGGTAGGTAGAGAAGGAGATAAGTAAATAGGTGAATAGACGATATATATATATATATATATATATATATATATATTACAGGGAATATGTGTAACTAGGGATTTCATGAAATCCCTAAAATGTTGAGGGATTTCATGTAAGGTTAAGTCGTGATATTTTCATTAAACCTATGGGAAAATTATTGAATGCCCTGTTAGGTCAATCGTACGCCCTTGACGATTGGTTAGGTTAAGTCGTGATACTTTCGTTAAAACTAACGAAAATATCACGACTTAACGTTCCATGAAATCCCTGAACATTTTAAGGATTTCATGATATCCCTAGTTACACAGATTCCCTGTAACATATATACATAAGTAAGCAAGTAGGTAGATACATATATAGGTAAATAGATAAGTAGATACGTAAATAGATAGATAGGTGAGATCTAATTACATAAATAAGCAGATAGATATAGAAGTAGATCGTTAGATAGATACAGAAACTCGAACACAACCAAAATTTAAAAAAAAATCCAAATACCTCCATTTGAACCCAAATTTGAATGTCTTTTTCAAGCCACAAAACTATTTTAAAAATTCTGGATTCGATTTTTTAATTTTTTTAGCTCGGAGCACTTCATATTCCCTTGAAATGTTGTGAGTCTTTTATATACCTTTTGTTATGAAATGCTTCAGGTATATTTCTTATAGTGAAGAAAGTTATTAATATTGTTTTTTTTTAAGTTTTGTCATCTCTCGATATGGCCGACGTCGACCTTTGTAAAATAAGGAATAAAAAAAAAAAAATCCAAACACAGTTCATAATGTGATATGTATGTGTGTGTGTGTGTGTGGAACAATTTGTTCTCTGCTTCTTAAACTATAGGTGGTTTTGTTTTTTTCCCCAGTGCAGAAATTGGACATTCCTTTGAATAAAATTCTAAATATTTGACCTTTACACACACACACACACACACACAATATATATATATATATATAATATATATATATATATATATATATATATATATACTATATATATATAACACCTTACAACCTTACACAAGTTCCGTGTGGCGATTTCTCACGGAATATATACAGTATGTATGTATGTATGTATGTATATAATGTGTGTGTGTGTGTGACAGACGGTACTTGTACGTTATCTCCCCCCACCAATTTTGACAGAATATTTTCGTTAAAACTAACGAAAATATCACGACTTAACCTAACCAATTATCAAGAGCGTACAATTGATCTATTATTAATTATAACATTGTTTGTTTCTGGAATAGTATTTACTATTTGCTAATAGATCAACTGTACGCCCTTGATAATTGGTTAGGTTAAGTCGTGATATTTTCGTTAGTTTTAACGAAAATATTCTGTCATAATTGGTGGGGGGGAGATAACCTACAAGTACCTGACAGACAGACAAATATATAGCAAGTGACCGTTGGGCTGACGTTCCAAATGCCAAATGTTGGCCCAACGAATACTTGATATCTGGGTATAAGCAGGTAGGTATAGATGACAATTTATATATGAATTGCGGATATTAACTGTTGAATTTATATGCATTACCAGAAGATCTATTTATGACGTCATTACATGCTCTTTATACACTATGATCAGTGAAATTGATCACAGAGTGTATAACTGTTGACAAATTGGTCAAACCGAATCCATGACTATATAAACGATTTGTAACGTACCACTTCGATGCCAAACGAATTTTAAGCTTTCATGCATGCATGACTTTTGTAACTACCAAGAAATGGACCGTTTATTAAACATTTATAAAATGTTATAATGACTAAACGGTCTTGCTGTGTATATACACCAAATATTTACACCTGTTTGTACTTCAAATTAGTGCATGTTTTATGTAAACTGTAAACGTACACTTTAAATTGCTCCTTTAGGACTACTTTAAATAATTCATATAAATTTTTGTCAAGTTGTACTCTATGCACCTAAAGTACATCCATTATATATATATATATATATATATATATATATATATAATTGAAAATTATGTTTAAAGTTAAATATATTGTTTTAAAATTTAAGAATTTTTGTCAGTGTATTCTCTTGATCAGTGGTTCCCAAACTTTTATGGTGGCGACCCTGAATACAATATTGTCCTGGCCTGGCGACCCCCTTAAACGCTGGTACATGCAATGTTAATGACCAATCATTTTGATACGTTGTGTTTATATTCATATAGTTTGATTGGATTAATTACCAACACATAATGAATTTCAAAGAGTTTTTAATTGGACAAAATGAAAAACAAATTTACATGAAAATGAGACTTTATTACACAATCAAAGATTCTCTCAGTGACTACCATGATACTGCTTCATTTTGTGGGTAAGCTCCTCTAAGTTTGGTTTTATGTTGATGGACAGAGCACAACGCAAGTCATGCTGAGGATCCACGCGGTTCCTTGCTTTAGTCTTGATTGCAACAAGACCTGAAAATCCTTGTTCAGAAAGATATATTGTTGGAAAAAGGAGAAGAGCTTTTTCAGCCTCCCGAGTCAGAATGGACTTATCCTTAAGTTGGGTCCAAAATTTCGAATACGGGAGGTTTTCAAAGCGACCCTCAGGAACGCCTTCGCGACCCTCATTTGGGTCGCGACCATGGGTTTGGGAACCACTGCTCTAGATTATAAGGGTAGCGAGCCTTTTTACAGTCGCGTGCCAAAAAAAAACATTTAAACCGTAAAAAAAAAATTCGCGTGCCCACCAAAGTTTCTATATTACACCAATTATAAACATTAAGTCTATTATTTTATACTAATTTTTTTGGATAACAATTTCTATGAATGTATAAAACCCATAAATTTGATCGCGTGCCCAAATGGGCACGCGTGCCATAGGTTCGCCACCACTGCCTGAGTCTAGAAATTGTCCTGTGAAGGTCCTTCAAAATTTCAAAGAAAATTTGACAAATTGTCCTTTGAAAATATCGAAGGACTTTGTCTTCTTCAGTCATATATTTTGAAAAGAAAAGCTGTCGTTTGACCGCAGCTGCGCATTCAGTCCATTTTGTTTTAGTTTTAACTCTAGTTATTAATGGGCAAATCATAGTCTCATTATTTTATTACTGGGCTACGTCATGGCCAGTGTCGTAACACCGCTTCCCGTCGATCAGCGAAGTTAAGCGACATTGGTTCTGGAAAGTAGTTGGATGGGAGACCGTCCTCCGCGTTCAGATTATGTAGCGACCCGTGGTTCGGATCTCGGATGAAGCTGTAGATCCCCTCCATCATACGAACCTCAAATGTTGCGAAGGAGGTTAAACAACCCTATCAAAACAAACAACAAACGTACAGTAGTTTAGTTATTACACTAACAAACACGCAATGTTTGTTATTTAATCTTTTTTTAATCGTATTACTTGACTCGACACCATTTCCAGGTCAACAGAACCTGGCAAATCGAGTGATTACTTGACTCGACACCATTTCCAGGTCAACAGAACCTGGCAAATCGAGTGATTACTTGACTCGACACCATTTCCAGGTCAACAGAACCTGGCAAATCGAGTGATTACTTGACTCGACACCATTTCCAGGTCAACAGAACCTGGCAAATCGAGTGATTACTTGACTCGACACCATTTGCAGGTCAACAGAACCTGGCAAATCGAGTGATTACTTGACTCGACACCATTTCCAGGTCATCAGAACCTGGCAAATCGAGTGATTTATGAAGAAAACCAAGATTGGAGAAAATGATTATATCTCACCAATGGTGTCCTCAAAGGGAGAAAAAGAAGAAGCGAAACGAGAAAATAGAACAAAAGGGTATAAGGAAGAGAAAGAAAGAAAATGAAACAGGTACATATGTACTCTCTCTCTCTCTCTCTCTCTCTCTCTCTCTCTCTCTCTCTCTCTCTCTCTCTCTCTCTCTCTCTTATTTTGTAAAGAACGTGAGGAACACGTTGAAACTTTGCAAATGTTCCATGCATCCGTCTCTCTTCACACGGAGGTCAAGCTGGTGGGTCCCCTTCTAGATCTGGCCTAATCTAAGACAGAGTTGCTGTCTTGAGCTCTCCGTCTCAAATAGCCAGGCACGCTCGACTCATCCGAGGCCGTCCTGAGCCAGGCGTCTAGTCTTCTTTTGAAGACTTCTACTTTTACATCGGTGGCGTTCCTGATTTCTTTGGGTACTTAGTTAAACAACTTTGCCTCTCTAACAACCAAGTTATTTTCATATATATATATAGGGTCGGTTGGGGTTATACCGGCTGTGGGGTACCAACGGTCGAACGCGCCTTTGTCAACATATATAGTAATGGGTTGGGTACGATTCGATGTGGCCGACTCGATGCGACCCAACTCGATGTGGCCGACTCGATGTCAGGACAACTCGATGTGATATCCCTAAGGGATATTTTCGTTAGTTTTAACGAAAATATCACAACTTAACCTAACCAATCGTCAAGGGCGTACAGTTGACCTAACCGGGCATTCAGTTAACCTACATTAAATATATAAAGAAAATGAAATCGACTTGGCCTGGCATCGACTTGGCTTGACATCGAGTTGTCCTGACATCGAGTCGGCCACATCGAGTTGGGTCGCATCGAGTCGGCCACGTCGAATTGTCCCTGCCCCATAGTAATACAATATAGATCGGAAAACATTTAAAAGCAACGGAATACGTGTGCCTCGTCAGCAGTGGTGGGCACCGTTAACCAAAAAGTTAACTTCGATAACGATAATCCGTTAACCCCAATTTTTAACTCCGATAACGATAATCCGATAATTTTACTACAAAGTTAACGGAAGTTAACGATAATCCGTTAACGATAACTATTTCTTTACTAACATTTAAAAAAATCAAGGAAAAAAGCTTTAAAACCCATAGAAAATGTTTATGTATGCAAAATCCAACAATAAATAGGTATTTAACTGTATTTTTATCAAGTTTTGCAACTTTTTTGCTTAATAACTTTTTTTTTTATTTTAATAAAAAATGTACTGATTACATGTTTTGAAACCCTTGTAACCACTAACCATTAACTAAATTTTAATTTACCAGAGAATTATTATGGCGGGAACTGAAAGGTAAAATTAAATTTTAGGCACATTTATTAAAGACTATGACACAATGTGCTGGTTGCCCTTCAGAAAGACCAACTTCTCAAAGTTAGGCCCAACTGCCAGTCTTGACCTCTTGGGCCTCAGGATGTCCTTGCCGAGAGAGAAGAGCCGTTCCACTGCGGCAGAGGACGGAATTGGCAGACTGAAGTTATGGCGGTTTGAATTCATTCGCGGAGCGGTGATCTTCCGTGAATGACTCCTCGCAGTTAACGTGTTAACGGACTTTAACAGACTAAATATCGAGTTATCGGAAGTTAACTGGTCCGATAACGATAAATGGAAATTAACTTCCGTTAATAGTCCGTTAAAAAAGTTAACTTCGTTAATTAACTGTTATCGGATTAACGCTTTAGTGCCCAACACTGCTCGTCAGTTACCAGCTGACTGTGATAGCTTTATATTATTACTATATAGGTGGACAAAGGCGCGCTCGACCGTTGGGACCCCACAGCCTGTATAACCCCAACCGACCATATATATATATATATATATATATAATAACGAATGGAACTTTATTTTGATATACTTTGTGAAATAATGTTTCTTAATTTCATTTAAAATCAATGTCGACTTCATAATCTAAAAAAATTATCTACAGATATTTATGTTTAAAATTAAGGACAGAACTATCAAAAGACGTACTTTGAAATTCATCCCCTTTGAAATATCTGATAAGATTTCAGAGTGTACTTCGATAATACTTCAAAGTTTCTGTGATGAAAGGAAAACTATAAGTACAATGACAGTACTTTATTATACCGGGTGAGCGAAAAGTCCCTGCGCGCCTTCCACTTCCAACACAGTGCAGATACAGGTTCACTACACTTCTTGCGGGTGCACAGGGACTTTTCGCTCACCCTGTACTCTTCAAACAATCAAAGAACACTTTTTTAGGGTGTATACTGTACAGTATATCGATACTCTATACCTCTATAATACGTATATAGTAAAACAATGCAGGAACATAAACATAAATATAATAAATTGATAATACAAAACGGATCAAGTAAAGATAAGCACCCCCAACCTTTTTTAGTTAGCTTTATAAGGCTAACTAACGAAAATATCACGACTTAACCTAACCAATCGTTAGGTCAACTGTACGCCCTTGACGATTGGTTAGGTCAGGTCGTGATATTTTCGTTAGTTAGCCTTATAAAGCTAACTAAAAAAGTTGGGGGTGCTTATCTTTACTTGATCCTACAAAATGTTTAGAAAGCAGAAGTCCTTAAAGTCGGTATACAACAAAAGAAACTAATCTCAGACAGAACACATAATTAAAAAATGTTAATTCAAGGGTAACTTAAAAATATATAGGCGAAAATTATATATATATAGGACTATATAAGATGCAAGATGTACATTAAAATACAGTTTCAGGCCTAAAAAAAATATGTATATAATAAGATACGGAAATGCGAGCGTGGAGGGAAATAACAAGAGTAGAAGAAAATCGCGAAAGTAGTTCGTTAATAAATAATGAAACGATAAAGTTTCGGAAAAAAGACAATTCGTAAAACTAAATCAGTCGAAAGAAAATGAAGAAAACCCAGTTAAAATCGAACTTGCGTGAGAACCAAAAAGGAATGTGTATACAGGGTGATTCAGAAGTCAGGTTACATAGGGCTGTTCTGTTTCTTTTCAGGTAAATGAGTTATGAGATGTTATCGAAGGAGGAACGCATTGATGTGATATTCCTAGCTGGCTGCACGAGTGCATTGCCGTTAACGGTGGCCATATCGAACATGTGATGTGACTATTCCCCTGTATCATTACATAATATAGTATTTCCCTATGTAACCTGACTTTTGAATCACCCTGTAGTTAATAATAAAAACAATAATACATATAT
The DNA here is from genome assembly GCA_023014485.1 of Bathynomus jamesi. NCBI lineage: Eukaryota > Metazoa > Arthropoda > Malacostraca > Isopoda > Cirolanidae > Bathynomus > Bathynomus jamesi. The sequence goes on along the minus strand of JAJOZX010001223.1, from coordinate 987,062 downwards.
TAATACGGGTGGTAATAATAATAATAATAATAATAATAATAATAATATTAATAATAATAACGATAATAACACGAATAATGGGGGGGGGGTAAAAAACTCAATGACATTTGCAGGAATAAGGACGGGAAAAACTAAATTGGATTATAAAGAGGTATAATGGAGAAATATGGAAATCGTAAGTACAAAAAATAAGGAAAAAGGTAAGGTATTAAAAGTTTTTCAAAATTTTATTCGGGGTTTGTTTTTTATGCGGAAAAGTTATTCTACTTTTTAAGACGTATTCTTTAAATTCTATCCCGTTTGAGTTTACAAATAGGGTTTTTCAGTGTTGAGATGACAGATAAATAAAAAATATTTTTCTAAATACAGGCCTGTATACGGACGGTTTATGGTTTTTAGTCCAGTCTATGTACAGCAAACCTGAGGTCGTACGAGTATGACTGTGACTGATACGGGTAAATTTGTGCTACCTTAGGGACGAAACACAAACTTACGGTGCATCTTGCTCCTGAAGAATCATGCACCAGAACTGATAATAACTGAGGGTGCCTGCTATACAAGCTAACGAAAATTGCAATAAATTAAATACGGACATGGATGTTTTGACTAGACTAGAGCATTGTTGCCTTTAGTGGTGATGAAGCACGTACGAAAGCCTCGTCAGTACTTTGACCCCATATTTGCTTGGCAATGCGACTGCCTGCTGCTCGTACCCTGAAATGGGCGTATGGGCGGAATGGTGCTCTATGTGAAAAGGTGTTTAACTCTTCCTACCTCCATTTAAACTATGAATGCATCGATGATATATATATATATATATATATATATATATATATATATATATATATATATATATATATATGGGATTGAATTCAGAATGGTTCCCTGAGGGTTTTTCATGATACACACGACCGTACATAGAACAAGGAACTTTTCTGGGAAAATTAAACCCACTATAGTCCGACAAACACTGTAGTTTTTTCTTTTTCATGATGTTAGCCCGACGTGGGCAACGGGTCACTCGCAAAGAGGCCCCCAAAATATAGCTTCCCTCACCACCTATCTGCAAAGCAGATAGGATCCAGCCCAGCCCAGGTCCTGTCCCAAAGCTGGATCCTATCTGCTTTGCAGATAGGTGGTGAGGGAAGCTATATTTTGGGGGCCTCTTTGCGAGTGACCCGTTGCCCACGTCGGGCTAACATCATGAAAAAGAAAAAAACTATAGTGTTTGTCGGACTCTAGTAGATTTAATTTTCCCAGAAGAGTTCCTTGTTCCATGCACGGTCTGTGTATATTATATATATACACAAGCTTGACCTTCGCGAAATGAGGAATCATCATGCGAAACCTTCTTCTTCTCCAGGCATCTCTATCCGTGAGGTTTGTTCTATTTTCGAAGCTATCTCTTGAGTATCTCGAGCAATACTTATACAGTCACCGGCTTACTGGGCCTGTCGTGACTTAGTATACCCTCCTCTTTCATACGGGCTTGGGACTAGTGTGGGATGCTAAGTATATATGTAACTTATATATATATATATATATATATATATATATATATATATATATATATAATATATATATATATATATATTATATACATATCCTTCGATTTTAAATTACATATGCTGTACATGTAGCTTTATATTTCATAGCTATAAACCTTTTGGTACATTTATAGGAAATGATTGAAACTTCTATTATAAAAGACAGGAATAAAACTGTATATATACCCATATACAAAGGCAGTATTCGTTACATATCACGGCTATGCTACAGGGTGTTGTATACAGTAAGTCGATTTACCCCTAAGCCTTTTCCTACTAGAACAGGGTGAGTGTAAAGAGGGGGGTAAAGGGATGCATGGAACACCCTGTAGAATAAACTATAAATTCAGGATTAATAATAATAATATTACGAATTCCTCCAAATTCTACATTCTTAACAAACGGAATTTAAAAATATTAACCGTGTTCATTTTTGTAATATTTGACCATGCATTAATTCACTTACAATGTTTAAAGCTTAACTTTACTTCGTGTGTATATATATATATATATATATATATAGGGTGTCCCATAAGTCCGGCATCATAGGAGAAATTCATATTTTTTTTATTTCTACAAACCATAATTTATGCTCGGGATGCCAATTTCCCGTCCACCATTCTGTTCAGTGACGAGGCTGTTTTTTATGGAAATGGTGAGGTAAATCGACAGAACACCCGCTACTGGTCTCAAAACAACCCTCACTGGTATACCTCTTCAAAGGAACAAGGTGCATCTCGGGTGATGGTATGGTGTGGCATTTGGAAGGATCGCATCATAGGCCCCCTCTTTTTCGATGAGCACGTCACTGGAGGCAGCTACCTACGTATGCTCAAGGAAGAAGCATTTCCCAGTGTCTTGAACGAAGAAGGAAATTTCCCAACATGGTTCCAGCAAGACGGCGCTCCTGCACATTACAGCACCCAAGTAAGGGAATACCTGTACCAACAATTCCCTGGTCATTGGATAGGACGTCGAGGGCCTGTGGAATGGCCAGCTAGAAGCCCGGATCTCACGCCACTAGATTTTTATCTCTGGGGTCACTTGAAAGCGCTGGTATACGCAGAGAAAATTAGGAGTGTTCAACATTTGCGGCAGCGCATTATTGGGGCATGTAACACCATTACTCCTGACATCATTCACCGTGTGCTTGCTGACTGGGTATCACGTCTGAATTTGTGTATTGAAAACAATGGTCGACATATTGAGCACGTTCTGTAAAAAAAGCTTTTGTTTTGCCTTTTTTATTATTTTTCCTATGATGCCGGACTTATGGGACACCCTGTATATATATATATATATATATATATATATATATATATACACTTTCATTTACTTCAAAATCCTCAAAACTGTTCGCTTCCTTTATGTAATGAATTCAAATACCGATTTCTGATACACAGATTTGATTACCGCAATGAACACATGATAGCAACAGGGTATCCCAAATGTCTCTACCCATACAATGGGAATTACATTAATTAGTTAATTAAATAAAATTAACATGCTTTGAACTGGATGTTAAACATTTTTTAAACATTTATGATATGGTTCTATACATAAATGTATTTCCGACCGGGTTACAAGTTTCACTGTATTTCCCACTGGGTACAGACTTTTGGGAGGGTTTATAATGAAGAATGTACGTGTAGGGTAGTTTTAGTGACTACTTTGGAAGAATGGGTGTGTGTGTGCGTGGGGCGTGGTGGTCTCGGTGGGGAGGGGGAGGAGCTACAGGATAACCTTAAGGGTGACTGTGAAATCTATTAAAAAAAATAGCTAAAAAAATTCAAGGCCACTGTCGTATAGTTCAGTGATTAGCGCCCGCGACTCCTCAGAGGTCCAAAGTTCGAATCTTAGTATAGAGGTAGTTTTTGCACTCTACTTTTACAGATTTATCTAATATATAGTTCTCTCTATGTATTATGTATACAGGGTGAGTTAAAAGTCCTGCCTCAAAAGTATTTGTTGTATAATTATTTTTGAGGTAGGACTTGTGACTCACCCATATATATATACATATCACGAATCTACTTTATATGTAATATGTTATAAATATATATATTTATCAATCTAAGGTATATGTCATATATCCTATATCTGTTTAATCGTATAAAATATTTCTTGTTCCACAAAACAGGTGTTGCAAATAGTAAACATAAAACGGTGATACGTTAATATTTCCATCCAGGTAAAATTGGTTTGGAGTTACCTGTAACAGGAAATCAAGGCAAGAATCCAAACGATGTGTCATTCAATGAACCTCCTTGCAGAAATACTTCAAAACAGTACAGGAAAACAAAGGAGATTTTATCTAACAGAGCAGAGATTCAGAGTATATAATTTCTCTCTATTTTCCCCGGAATAATATATATATATATATATATATATTCTAGTAGCAATTGTGGTTTTATTGCTTTTAAATTTATGTAAATTAGTCCCTAAATGAGTCCAAGACAATCGCACGTAATTACCATATATATATTATATATATATATATATATATATATATATATATATATATATATATATATATATATATATATATATATATATATATATACGCGAAGTTTAATATCGGTAAAAAGTTTTATTGCTTTAGTTGGCTATGTACTGTATTTTTCTTTATTTAGTTATTATACCTAAAGATATTCAAGAGTCTCGACTCTCGACTCAATCTTTAGTCCAATCTTCTCAAATTAACAACCCTAATAATGTTAATAGATCGTAATTTGTTAGCTATTTTTACCCTAACTAATATATTCTTAAAACTAACGTAAGATCCAATTAGACACTGTTTGCATTTAACTCTGGTTAAAGATTATTAAATCAAAACCCCATTTTTTTAGTGCTCTTCAGAAGAATGGAGTCCGCGAGTATATATAGATTATTATCTTCGTACCGACGTACTTAATTTAAATGTTAAGCTCCTTATGTAAACAAAATATCTGTAAGCATTTGATGTACTGAAAGAAACGACTGAAGAGGCCAGTTTCTCTTTTAATAAAACAGTGTTTATACTCTCCTAATAGGCCATTCCAAAGCCGTAATCCAATTTCAACATGTCTTTTGCATTTCAACTCTCTCTTTAGGCTAACTTCCATCTAGAAAATTACTACTCTCCGCTTTCATTCTGCTTGGTGTTAACAAGCCTGGATCGTACTGTTCATCGTCTACGAAATTATAGTCTTGAGATGACTGGTATTTACCTATGCAAATAGCGAGGGACTGGAAATTCTGTCGAGGCATTCTTGGCCCGCTGTCTTCAACAAGAAGAGGTTGGGTGGGGGTTCAACTAGGTACAAAAGAGTAGAATAAGGAGTTAACTCTAATAGGTACGTACTATGGAGTGTTATTAATCCCCATTAGTTAAAAAAAAAAAAAAAGATTTTTGTATTTGGAGGGAATATTTTTAAAAACAGACAGTTTTTATTTTTTATTTTTTTTACGAGGCATATTTTTCGTTGGCATTTAGACCCGTTTATACCTGTATATTATTTACTTATGCATATACGTTTATAGAAAAGAAATCACATTTAAAATATGAATTAACATATATTACACATTTAATATATTTAATATGACATCAAATATCCAATTTTACATACTGTAAGTGCTTTATCAAGATATTTCCTCCATACAATTCCTATAATATATATATATATATATATATATATATATTATATATAATATATATATATAATATATATATATATGCTTAAATTTGTATTATTCACCGTGTACTCCCACCAACAGTGTTTCCTTTGCGTCAAAGGCTAAAAGATTATATTCGGGAAACCTCATAACCCACAGATAATTGTTTTAGACTAGCTATAAACAGTAGAGCAGATTGGAGGAGATTTGAAACTTATCCAGAACGTCATGTGGATAACTCACCACCACCAACCACAATCTTCATCCCTTGTGTTGGTTCGGGGGAGCTTTTTTTTTAGGGGGCGGGGTTGAAAGACCGCATACAGACAGACAATCTTCTTTTTTTATGAATCAGCAATGGTTGCTGATAACCATCTCGGGCTACTGAAGAAAATTAATAGGCTTTTGGTTATTTGTGTTTTAATAATCTAGTTTTACCATATAAATGAGTTAATGATGATAAAACTTGTTTAAACGTGTCTTTACAAAGAAGAAAGAAAATGAGAGGTAGTTTTAATATCTGTAAAGTTACTACGAAACGCTTGGAATTATATTCTATTTATGCAGAATACGTTTGAAAATTTCTTGAAATTTTTGAATGATATACGTTGAATATAATCATATATATATATATATATACTGTATACACAAAGATCATATATTAGTATTGCTATACCGCCTATAAAGTAATCAAGTGGGCATAAAAATAACTATATGGACTCCGAGTAATAACCTTCAAATTAATTATATAATAGCCTTGTGTTTGCTAAATAACTGTCATTGGAAATGGTATTCGTTTTCGTTGTATTGTTTTAGGGGAAACTGATATAATCAGCAATAAAATAACGCTGGCTGTAGCGAAATATTAATTGGTACACGTGCTTCACAAAACCAGCTTAAGGGAATGTTCAAATAATCTGTGATTTATATCAATTTTCAGGTTTCTTAAAAGAATTAGACGGATGAGAGAGAGAGAGAGAGAGAGAGAGAGAGAGAGATAGAGAGAGCTTAGAAGAAATCGAAAATATATATATATAATTGAAAACAAAACAGCGATATAATAAATAAATCGCTATAAATACCAATTAATAATTGATAATAGGGACTACTCACCAGAATGACAAAATGGGCGCATTCTAAAAGATTTATGGTACCCTCAAAGGCGGGGCTAATTTGCATTATAATTGATTCGTTGAATAATCCAAGCTTTTACCCAATGTTGAGCGAAACGTTCCCTTCGATTTATTACTATTAAAAACTTTACGAATAAAGATTACGAAAAACCCTAAACAAATTTATCTGACTTCTGAATCAAAAATCTCCACAAAGTCCATGAATAAAGTATTTTAGAGTCAAAAGAAAACTGAGTTCAAGACTTTGTGGGTATTTTTTTTGCAGTTTACTTTATTGCTTAGTTTCTGACAGGCAATTATATTAAGATCGTTTAATACCGAAGGTTTAAAATATAAGCCCTGTCAATTTTTAATTTAGAAATTTGTTTTTCAATCTTCATTGGAATTAATACGCATGCGCGGACGAGAAATCGTAAATATTGAGAACATATTTATTTATCTTTATATATATAGAGAGGGAGAGCATCCATGGCCTTTCTTTGCTCAATGTATATATGAAGTAATATTAAATAAAAATTATATATATATATATATATATATATATATATATATAAAATATCACCCATGAAGTAAAATTTATTAATTTGATAAACCATACGAGTAAGTTTAATTAAAAATTTTATCACGACAAATTTTTAAAATAAAAAAGAAAACTTTTTAAATTTAAAAATAATGAAAATTTTTATGGATATTAAGATAAAATTAAGCGTCTATTAAAAGTCACCATA